>CAUYSK010013596.1:0-27997 GCA_963575035.1 Avahi laniger | reverse complement strand
GGGGTCTCACTGTGTTGCCCAGGCTAGAATACAGCAGCTATTCCCAGGCACAACCAAAGCCTTCAACTCCTGGGGTTAAGTGATCCTCTTGCCTTGGCCTCCCATAACACAGCTTTTCTAGTGAAGTAGTCAAAGCATCTGTCATACTATTTGTGCTTTTATCTATTTCAAAACATTACTGGTGACACCTGGATGCCTCTTGTCTTGGACTGTCTCTCATCTTTCCCTTGAGGCATCTGTACAATCTACACAACTTTTGTATGTATCTGATCCTCTAATAAGATTCTTATTAGAAGAAATAGGCTCCAAGTAATATACCCTTATAGCAACATCAACTTGAAGGTCAAGAGCTCACAAAAGAAGACACAAGACGGTGAACCCTTCTGCGTTAGAGGCAAGGGTCCCAGTGGCAAGCCAGCTACTCCCCTGTTGTTCTGGTAATTGGAGGAGGTTGAAACCAGGATGCGTAGAAACAGCACAGTGGGAAGAAGCGTTCTTGTCTCTGTTATGCAAGGCTTGTTTAGAATGTAATCATCAGAACTAGTTTTGTTGAAATATCAATTGCTCTGCTATGTGCTTTACAAATAGCATCTCATTTAATTCTCTCAAGAGCCTCAGGCAGTGGGAATTATCAACCTCCATATCTGCACAGGAGGGCACTTGGACGAAGCACAGCTAAGCAGTGGAGGACCCGGAAAGCAGGGGTCTGACAGTCACTAAACTGGGCTTGAGACTCTCTTAGTTTGAGTTTTGGCTCCTGTGACATATCCCAGATTTCAAAAGGTCAATAAAGTCTAAGAAGCAGAAAGTTGGATCAGTGGGTGTCCTTTTTGTTACTCCAGAACCCTAACTTTAGTTTTTACTTTATTTTTTGCTTTAGCTACTTCTTTGGGGGAGGGGACACCACACTTCTACTCAATGAAGAGAATCATTTTTACAGTCCAGAGGTCTTTGATTTTTTTTTTACACCTAATGTGGCATGAATTTCACAGGGAATAGTTCCAGCAGCCCAGGCTCCTTTCCACGGGTCTCACACAGTGGGCTTCTGCGGGTGGAGCAGGCTGGTACTTCAGCTGAATCCAGGTACTTCTCTCTTCGGCTTCCTTCTTTTCTTGATCGTTTTCCTTCACACGTTTCAGGAAGCTATCTCAACTCTTAGAGTGCTTTTATATGCTTAAAACACACATTAATTCTCTTGGCAAGAATCTTGCCCTTAACTAGTTTATTTACAACAATGCCAACAGAGCACTGGGAAACACCGTAGACTCTTCCAGTTTTACCATGGTAACATCCGTGGGGCAGGCCTCTTTGAGCAGAGCCCATTCCCTTGACGTCCATAGTATCGCCTTTCATGTAGATTCATATGTATGTGACCAAGGAAAAACTTCATGTTTTCTAGAAAGCCTAGAGAACAGACATCAGGTACATCGCCTGTTTCCCTTTGTGTTTGTCATTTTGGCAAATTACTGGAAGATGGTGGCTCCAGCCAACTCTATTTTAAGTGAGGTCCTGGAACAGGTGAAAACACATATTTTGCAAAATACAAGTAACCTACTGGTATTTGACTTTTGAAAGTTACCAGAAGATTAGAGATGAGCATATAACACGCTTGCCTTTGTCCCTTCTCCCTGTGCCATGTGCGTTAGGTTTCCTAGGTCCCAGTCACACCAACATTTAAGAGCACATCTGTGTGGGCCAAACTCACACAGATTGTACCAACCCACCTTTTGACATGGATCTGCCAGGGATCTTGAGGAAGAGAGAAAGGGCACAATGCCTGGGCCTTTTGATAGGCAAAGCAAACTCAGAGCCAAATTAGGAAGTAGGAGCTAGAGAGGATCCAAGTCCTCTGCATAATAAAGTGAAAGGAATTATTTTCATGGTTGGAAGAGCAGTGGAGAGGAAGAGAAGGGAAGAGCTGGAAACACTGTGGACACAAATGGCTTAGGGAATATTTTTAAAGAACAGGAATGTCCAATACTCACATATAAATCATATGTATTATTGCAATATTAAATTTTTCCACCTCCTCAATCCTTCAGGAAAGTTAGTTCCACTTCACTAAACCACTAAATCACTTTTCCTTCCTTTAAGAAAAGTAAGTAAAAAGAATTGGAAGAAATGGCTTTCTTAATGCTTTCAAAATGGTGGAACTTCCTGTCTTGTAGGCTAGAAGAAACGCAGGAAAAGGGGAAAGATGATGTCACCTCAGAGGCAAGGAAAGAAAAACACAGAGGACTCTGGCCACCAGAAAAGAAATCTTGTAAACCTATGCCATTGTATGTCTAGCTCTGTATAGGAAGGTACTGCCTATAGAAAAAGTGAAGAAGTGTGCACCCAGAACTTTCTAGAGCCTGATCACCCAGTCTTCAGCTCTCCCCTATTCTACCATCCATCTCCCTGCGAGGGCCCAGAGAGCAAGGAGTTCAGCTAGTGGACACCAGGGTTAAACTCTGGTAAACTTTTCAGCCCCCATTTTCCACATACACACCCTCCTTATCTGATTCGGCATCAGGATTCATGCAGAGCTCCCCTCTTTTGAACTTATTTACAAGTATTATCATTATACTTGCCCACATTATGCAAGCAGTTCGCAATCTCCCCTAATTCTTTGACTTTAATTATATAATTGAACAAGCCAAAAACTCATTTTTCCCAGGAAACATTAAACATTACCATCTTAATGAAATTCTTAATGAAATGGTCCACTATGCATGCAAATGACCAGCAGTGCCTGGGCCACTAGCTTATCACCAGGCAAGGCGATAGGACAAATGCTCTTTCTTTTGGCAGTCACCAGGAATGGCAGTTCCCACCCACACTTTTGGCTGGAATTATAATTCCACAAGACCAGAGGATGAGCCTCTGTGAGATACATGGATATAATTAAGATTGGATGAAAAGAGTTTAAATTAAGCAGGAACTGATTTCAACTTAGAAAAATCAAAACTTATTTTCAGGACTGAAAAAGCTCATTTAAACATTTCTTGCCAATTAAAAAAAAAAAAGGTTGTCAACTGTCCTTCCTATTTTTCAGAGACTAGAGGTCTGAGAGATTAACAGTATGCTACTTACTACTCAACTTACTTTCGGGACCAAAAGTGGAAAATGGCTAAAAGAAATTTGGGAGACTTCTAAACTTTTCAGTATAATTAATGAATAACTCCTCAAGTATGTGTTCCCTTCCCAACTGCATTTTTCAAATGCTCTAGTTGCATAAAACTCAGATCTTATACATACCATACACTCTTCTCTTGCCAAAGTTACTGCCTGCCAAAAGCTAAAATGGAAGGAACATAGGCCTGTTCACACTTTTGTTCAAATAGCACGGACAATGGTGTCCTGTGCCAAGTAGACACCAAATTAAAATACTTAACAATAGCTACTATTTATATAACAAATTCCCAGTTCTCAAATCCTTGTATTGCCAGAAAAATGTCCAGATGCCCAAAATGTCTGACACAGAACCTCACCCTAAATGTTCATGGTACAGTACTTTAGGGAAGAGTTCATTGCTGCACCGACAATCCCTAGCTGAGTAAATGTTATTTCCTTCCCTTAAGATTTTCCATTTTTCCACAGAAGGACTTAAAGCAAAGAAAATCATGTTTGCAAATTTTTAACAGCTTTATTGGAACATAAGTCACATACCATACAATTTACCCATTTAAAGTGTAAAATTCAGTGGGTTTCGGTATATTACTTGTTTTAATTGTGAGAAAATGTATGCATTATAAATGTTGCCATTTTAAGTGTACAATTCAGTGGCATTAATTACATTCAAAATGTTGTACAACCGTCACCACTTTTATTCCAAAACTTTGTCATTTCAAATGTTAATAGAAACTGTGTAACCATTAACTGTGTAACCATAACTCCCTCTTCCATCTCCTCTCATCCCCTGGGAATCTCTAATCTACTTTCTGCCTCTATAAATTTGCCGATTCTAGATATTTCATAAAAATGGAATCATATAATCTTTTCCCTTTTGTATTCTGGCTTACTTCTCTTAGCATACTGTCTCCAAGGTTCATCCATGTTGTAGCATGTATCAGAATTTCATTCCTTTTAATGGCTGAATAATATTCCATTCCATGTATATGCCACATTTTGTTCATCTATTCATCTGCTGGTTATAGATTTGTGTTTTAAAATACTTAGAGTGCAAAGAATTTAAAAACCTCATACCTCCATTTATAGCACACTCTTATCATCAAGACAGACCCCTCTCTAGGGTATTGTTAATTTTTCATCCCCAGAAATTTCTTCCATACCTCTCCTCCAATGGGTACTCATTCTAATGTATTTGATGTAGATCCTTAGATATGTACGTAGGTTTGTAAAATGCATAACTGTGTATGTTGTTTTAATTTATATAAATCTCATTCAATTTTTCACTCAGCTCTGTTTTCAGATCTACACAATTACTAGATCTAGTTAAGTGTTTAATGTTTAGTCTCTGAAATATGGCACAAAGAAATAAAATGGCCTCGTTTTATTATATTTTCTCCACTGAGGAAGATGACTCACAGGGCAATTGCTATACTTTCTCTGTGAGCCACTGGGCAAACCTCTTAATCTCTCCAAGCCTTGATTCCTTCATCTCTATTAGGAGGCGGTTACACCAGATCAGAGATGTTTGCTGGGTAATCTACATCCGATGACCTGGGAAACTTTTCTAAAATAATATACTCAACCCAACACCAAAATCTAAGGCAGTAAAACACTGCCACAAATAAATGCTGGGGAAAAACTCTCCAGATGATTCCGATGTGCACCTCTGGTTCAAACTCCTACATAAAATGGATCTCTGAAGTCCCTTCCCTGTAATATACCAGGATACTGTGATTATATGGAAAATCTCTTGGCAAAGATCCTACAGCAAACCGAAGGCTGGAGCCAGGCAATAAAAATGATACCTATGTCCCAGCTTTCGGTTTTCTAAATATAAAATCTATTTTAAAAGCATTTATGCTATTTTATTGCTCCCTTCTATAAGTATATTCCAAGGATTAACTGCTCCTGGTTAACACACTCATCCACAGCTCCTTGGGGCTCAATCCTTCCTTAGCTTGGATCATGCCCTCTGGTTCTTATATTTGATAAAAGCTGAAAGAGACTGGGAACATCTTTCATTTCTATTCCCATCAGAAATTTGTGTAGTTTAACAGGGTCAACTCTGAGTCTTTGCTTTTGCAAGGAATACAGAACTGGTTTCTATAGTCTGGTTTAAAAAGAAAATGCCTGTACCATCCTGCATGTCCAGAGCCCACTCTTGTCTCATCCTCTGTGTCTTGATCTCAATTATCAGAACTTACCTTCGCAGACGTCTTTTTTTTTTTTTTTTTAGAGATTGCATCTCACTCTGTCGCAATGACCCAATCATAGTTCACTGCAGCCTGGAACTCCTGGGTGCAAGGGATCCTCTTGCCTCCACCTCCTAAGTAACTGGGACTACAGGCACACACCACCACACCCAGCTAATTGTTTTATTTGTTATAGGATGAGGTTTTGCTATGTTGCCCAGGCTAGTCTTGAACTCCTGACTTCAAATGATCGTCTTACCTTGGCTTCCCAAAGTGCTAAGATTACAGGCATAAGCCACTGCACCCAGCCCACAGCCTTCTTTTTCTTGTCTCAAAATATTAGTGTTAATAACTTGGAAATACAGAAAATAGGAAAAACAAGAATTACTATAATCCGAATGAGTGAAATAATTTTTCCTCACAAATATACCCCTTACCCAATCTTCCCCATTCTAGTTAGCGGCAACATATTGGTCCAGTTGCTCAAGCTCCACACCCAGGAATTATGCTTGGTTTCCCTTACTACCTCTGACCCATCAGTGCAATCTCCAAATATATCCTGAATCCCTCCTCGTCTTTCTGTTTCCATTCCTATCACCTTAGGCCAGGTTGCCACCATCTCTCCCCTAGAACACCCCCTTAGCCTCCTTAGTAAATTACTGAAAAAAAAAAAAAAAGAAAAAAGAAAGAAAGAAAAAGAAAAGAAATATATTGACTGACAGAACCAGAAAGCAAAAAGATTTCTAAAACTACAAGATTAAGTTTTTTTTTACAGACAGGGTGTTGCTATCATCCAGGCTGGAGTACAGTGGTGTGATCGTTGCTCAGTGCAGCCTTGAACTCCTGGGCTCAAGCAATCTTCCTGCCTCAGCCTCTGGAGTTGCAAGGATTATAGGCACATGCCACCACGGTCAGCTAATTTTTCTTATTTTTTGTACAGATGGAATCTCACTGTTTCCCCAGCTGGTCTCTAACTCCTGGCCTCAAGCGATCCTTCCATATTGGCCTCCTGAAGTGCTGGGATTACAGGCATGAGCCACCTCACCCAGCCCCTAAGAAGATTTAATTTAATACAAGAAAATGTAAGTCTCTGCATTTACTTTCCAAAATTCCATGGCACACATTACAAGATGTATAAAGGACTTACGTAATTTATTTGACTACAGGCTCAATTAAGAAAATAATGTGATGTTCCCAACCAAAAAAAAAAAAAGAAAGAATGTGTTAGCTACTTTGGCTGAATAAAAAAAAATGCAGTATCCAGTACAAAGGGCATAACAGTCCTTTTGTACTGGTCATACACAATGTTTAATTCTGGGAGCCAGATTAAAAATGTAAGCTTATATACAGAATTGACTGACGATTCTGAAGGAGCTAAGTTGGGTCACATGAGTGACAGCTGAAAGCACTGGAGACGCTTGTCTGGAGAAGAGAAGACTGAGGGTCTAAGCAATCATGCTGGAATACTCAAAGGCCTTGCCCCTGCCAGGAAGACAAGTCTCCAGCAGTGTAGCTGCAGAAGGACAGGTAGACTTCGGTTCAGAAGCAATTCACCCATCCTTTATAGCTCTGCCGAAATGCCTCCTCCTCAGAGAAGCCTGCCCTGATTACCCTGGCTAAAAAGCCCCAGTCCCTCTCCACCACGTTTCATTCTCTTTCTTGCATTTGTTGCCAGCTAGAGTTATCCTGCTTTTCCATGAGCATATGCTGTCTGACTTGCATATACCCTCTGGGACAGAAGGGATTTTTTTTTTTCTTTTTTAAAATTTTAATAGATTTGAGGGTACAAGTTGAATTCTGCTGGATGTATATATTGCATAGCAGTGAAGTCTGGGATTTTAGTGTACGCATCACCCCAATAGTGTACATTGCATCCCACAGGTACTTGTTCATCCCTCACCCCCTCTAACCCTCCCTCTTTTTGAGTCTCCAGTGTCCATTATACCACTCTCTGTGTCCTTGTGTAGCCATAGTTTAGCTCCCACTTATAAATGAAAACATAAGACACTAATTTTTCTGTTCCTGAGTTACTTCATTTAGAATAATGGCCTCCATTTCCACCCATTATTCCAGACATTATTTCATTCTTTCTTATCATATCACTGAGTAGCACTTCATCGTATATATATACACACACACACACACACACACACACATACATTTTCTTTATCCACTAATTAGTTGATGGACACTTAGGTTGATACCATATCTTTGCGATTGTGAATTGTGCTGCAAATAAACATACGAGTGCAGGGGATTTTGTTTACCCTACATTCTGGTACCCAAAAAAGTATATGGCACATAGTAGGAGCTCCATAAAGATTTGCTGATTCAAGGAATGAATGAATACATGCATGCCTTCCCCTACACGGTAGCTTTAGGAATTAAGGGCCGTGAAGACCATTCTTAAGGATCTGGGGATTCCTGCTGGGAGAAGTTGCAGAGTTGAGTTCACTACCTTCTGCCTCCTTGGGTTTTTCCTTCACTCAACACTCCTCATTCTGGGACTCAACCTGCAGACCCGTGACTGCAGAGTCCTCGGATGGCCTCTGGTCTCAGGTTGCCCTTGGATCGGAACCGCATTTCAGGCTCTCCCTAGAATGAGCTTCCGCCTTCCTTCTGAATTCTTCTGGGGCTTCCTGGAATCCAGGCATTGCTGACCTTTGGCCTCCTTCATGCCAGATCACCAAGAGATGTTTGCAAACTCAGGCTTCTGAGGAAACCAAGAAGAAGGTTCCAGAATGCTGCTCTCCATAGCCTGGCATGTTCCTTCCTGAAAGGTGAACTGAATCCAACAGGCAGATTTTGTTTCCAGTCGAGTCTTTAGATGACTTTAAATGTCCTGTCGTTAAAATAATAATGGGTGGTCTCTACACATAAACACGAAACTTACCAGTAGTATATTATTAAATTAAAAAGCTGGTGACAAAACAATATTCTGAATATAACCCTATTTTTGTTTTAAAATAAAATGCACAAAATCTGGCAGGAAAAATACAAAAATGTTAACTGTCTAATCACTGGGTAGGGGGAACATAGGTGTCTTTATTTTCTTTTTTATAGTTTTTTAAATTGTTTTACAACTTTGTGAACATAATCTGTAATTTGCATAGTTTAAAATAGAGTAGTTTGGGTTAGTTTGCTAAAGAAGTTTGTTTGACTTTAGACCTGAGTGTGACGAGAAAGTCGGGGAGAAGAAAGGAGCTTAAATTGTGGAAGAGCATGCTTTATCTCTTGAAATTCTCGCAACCTCCCCACCCCCCATGAAGCAATAGCCCATTTTATATCTAGGAAAGCTGAGGCCCAGGGAAGGTCCGCAATTTGCTAAAGTGACACTGTTGGGTAGAGATGGGTTTGTTTGAATCCAGTTCTGTCTAATTCTGCGCTGGTGCTTTTATAGTTATGACACAGCTTCTCCCTCAAAACTGGCACATCAGAAGCTGGGACAAGAGAAGCACTCGTCCCTGGGCTTTGGTTAGTTTAAAGTTTGACGAATTTTCTCAAAGTTTTAGATTTCTCTGTCCACTGTCGAATTAATTATCCTTCAAACTCTTGCTACTCACGGAGTGCTGCACCGACATCACCTGGGAGCTTATTAGAAATGAAGACTCTCAGGCACCATCCCAGACCTACTGAATCAGAATCTGCATTTTAACAAGATGCCCAGGTGATTCACCTGCACATTCCGATTTGAAAAGTGCTGCTTTAAAAACGCCTCCCCAGTCTCTCTCCCTCCCCAGGTTGCTATGGGAACAACCATCCTTTGCTCCAGTGTCCAGTCTCTTCCCCCAAGGCAAAGCACTCTCTCTGTCAGACACTCACAGGAGCCCTGGGGTCCAAAAGGAGAAAAGTTACCTCCAAAGACATTTTATTAATCAAAATAATGTCTGGCGTATACGTGTGAGCCTCAGGATAGCTGGACCTGGTCCCTCTACGATAGCCAGAGCAGTGGTACGTCGGTAAATGTTTAACAACCAGCTCAGGGTGAGCCCTGATTTATAGCATTTGTCGCTTTCCATTTGAGTAAATCCTCCCACCAGGGCCAATTCCAAGCTACCAAGGTGATGTCACCAAGCGTGGAGCTGAAAAGGGATGCACGCCACTGACTCGCAAGAACAGGCACGCGCGGATACGACTCGCTCCAGCGCACCGCCGAGCCAGAGCCTGATTTTTATGAGTCGAGATCCTTCTTATAAGAGGGAAAGCTACAGCGTTATTTCAGCTAATGAAGACATAATGTTTTATTGTTGGCTTCCCCAGCCATTTAAATTTATCCATCTCTAATTAGTTTTGGAAAACAGAAAATGACTTCCAACGATACTCTGCAACAGCCTGTCAGAATGTAAAATTATCTGTTCTTTTGGAAAATAGAGGGAGTCTTGGGTTTGCAGTGGAGAAAGGCTGGGATGCCCCAACTTGGCCTATGAATAAAACATTTCCAGCAAATTCTAGGTAGGAAGAGAAGGGATTCAGGCAAAGCCTGAGCAATGCTTTTCCCCCTAGCTCTTCAGCAGCTGCTGCTGTTCATTTCTCAACAGGGACAAGGTATGGCAGCGGGTAGTCCTGACCTAGGAAAATAGGAAGTCCAGCTGGGAATCCCAGGGACAGCGGGAGTGACAGAGGACAGGAAAGATAGTGCGGGTGATGGAAAATCGGGAACAGATGTATAGAGGAAGGAAACAGGAATTATCTGAGGAACATTGTAAGTCGGTCTGTTTGGCTGGAGGAAAAAGATGTTAATAATTGCCACCGTTATTAGCCACCACTTACTGAGCACTGATCATGGGCCAGGCTCTATGCTAAGCACTCTATGCTAAGCACTCTGTGCTAAGCACTGTAAGTCGATTACCTATCTCATGGCCTCCTCACAGAAATTCCGCACTAATTATCGCTATCATCATCATCTTCATTTTAGAGGGGAGGAAACTATGTTTTAAAAAGCTTAAGATATTTGCTCAAGGTTACACAGACCAGCAAGAAAAGGAGGCAGGATGCCAACCCAGGCCTATCAGGTACTGAAGCCCATGCTCTAAGTTCTGCAGTGTATCACCTCCAGATTTACGAGAGTGGTGGGGGCATGGCTGGGAAGGGAGATGTCCCTCCCTGAGAGAGGTTGCAAGAAATTTCTCCGAGCAGGCTGAAGGGCAGAAGGAATGAAGCTGGACCACCTTACTCCTCCTGGGTCCTGAAGGCTAAGAACAGGATGCTTCAGTTCAAACAGCCTCACATACCAGTTTCGGCCCTGCTCGGACCATCCTGGGTGCCATGCTCCATGCTGGAAATGACATTTTTAGGGGGACATTAACAAATTAATGCATAAACAAAGGAGAATGAACAGAAAGTGGGAATATTCAAAAGCCACCCTCGCTGGAAAGGAATACAAGTCAGGAAGGACGAGGCTGAAACTGACGAACACGTCTGTCAGAGACTGTTGGCTCCTCACGAAACCTATTTCCCCTCCTGGACACACAGCTAAATCCCATTTTCTGGTTGTCCTAACAATTGGTGTTTCCGTGAAGTGAGTTCTAGCCAATGAAATATAAGATACCTCCAGGCTTGGCCCCTAGAAACTTGCCGTGTGTAAGGCTTCAAGTCCTTCCCCTTCCACAGTGACCTTGGAAGGTAAACTTGGAAGCCATTTGTTGACGATGGCAGAACCACAACATGGAAGGAGTCCGGTCTCTGAATAATTGCTTGGAGACAAGCCTCCCACCAATGAAAAGCACTAAATTAAACTTTATGTGAGCAAAAAGTAAACTTGTATTGATTGTGTTGCTTTTTTTTTTTTTTTAAAGGACATCCTCATCAAAGAAATGGGAACCACTGGCCTGGAGAAAACTCAGAGGTGAAGAGCGATTATGATATCCAACTTCACGTATCTGATGGGCCACCGTAAGTTAAAAGATTTCTTAGTGTCACTCCAAGGTGGAGAACTAAGACCAGCAGTAACATCTTCAAGGAGACCGATTGTGTAGGAGATTTCAGTATAAAAGGAAAAAATCCTAAGAATCGGGAATGTCCAAACATCTGGCTCCTACCCACTCTCCAACCTTATTTCCCACCCTTTCCCCTGGGCTCCCATCCTTCCTTCTGTTTCACGAGCACCCAGCTCTTTCTTACCTCCGGGCCAGTAACGCATGCAGATCCTTCTGCCTGAAACACTGCTCTGGACTCTCCAGGGCTGTATTCACACACTCTCTCAACAACTACGTATTGCTCCATGCCTGCCCTGCACCAGGCACTGCTCTGGGTGCTTGGGATAGAGCAGTGAACAAAACAGACAAAAATCCCTGCCCTTGTGGAACTTAAATTCCAGCCAGAGATAAACACTGTAAGCAATGGCATGAGGAAATAAATGAGAGAGTATGTTAGATGATAACTGCTATGGGGGAAAAAGCTATCACAGAGAAAGGAGAATTGGGAGTTCCAGGGCGGGAGGCAGAGGTGTCAGAGACAAGCTGCCACTTCAAGTCAGGTGGGCACGGTGACGGGAGGCCTCACTGACAGGTTGACATGTGAGCCACTATTTGAGGGAGGTGAGGATTTCGAGACTATCTGAGGGGAGAACATTCCAGGCAGAGAGAACAGTTAGAGCAAAGGCCCTGAGGCAGAAGCTTCTCTGGGACACAGAACAAAACCAAGGCCAGCATAGCTGGAGTGCAGTGAGCAAGCAATGGTGTTTTAACAGAGGGAGTCAGAGAGACAACAGGGTCACCTTAGATTTCAGATTAAATGTCACTTCCTCAGGAAGGCCTTTCTGAACCCACAAATATAAACTGAGTTTCCCTCCCTCAATGCCTTTATTATCTCTCATAGCACTCTTGTCTTTTTTGCTTTTATTTTTGTTTTTTTAAGACAAGTTCTCACTCTGTTGCCCAGGTTGGAATGCAGTGGCTCAATCATAGCTCACTGTAACCTCAAACGGCTGGCCTCAAGCAATCCTCCCACCTCGGCCTCCCAAAGTGCTGGGATTACAGGCACTTCGCCAAGCCTCTTTGTCTTTTATAACACCATAAATTATTATTATTTTACCCATGCATTTCTTAGCATCTGGAACCCCCACTAGACTCTAGGCGCCACCAGGGCAAAAATCAGGTCAACTTTAGTTGTCTTGTTACTGAAAGTTCGGTACTTGGCCCATGACCAAATGAAAAAGGGGGACAAGCACTTTGAGGAAAAGGAAAAAGAAGTTTATTTATTAAATGGCAAATGAGGAAGATGCCAGACTCTTGTCTTCAAGTACATCGTCTTGCCTTTAAGCAGAAATACAGAGCTTTTAAAGGGAGTTTTCAGCTTTGGACTATTACCGTTTAACATCTCCAGAGAAGACAATCTTGTGACCTCTGCCCCAACAATTCTGTTAGCCTTCTCCTATGGTACAAAGCACAAAGAACACTCCCTTGCCCCTCTAATTACTGGCCCTGGGCAGGAATGCAGGTTTTAATTCCCAAAAAGAGTGAAGGAGGTTTTAAAGAGCCAACTTGTAATACATTTTGCACTTTTCCAGGCCCTTACTTCTATTACAATCTCACTGCACCCAGCCCTTAGCCCAGTGCCTGGCAGGTGCTCAATTAACAGTTGGTACTTGATGAATATGTTGGCCAAATGAATGGCTGTTGGAATAAGTTGCCTCCAGAGGCAGTGGCTACCTGGACCGGTAGCCACTGGGAGAGAGGTCTTGGTGGTCATTTGGTGGAGATTCAGCCATCTCAGGGCACAGTTAGACAGAGCAAACTCTAAAATCCTTTCCCACCCTGAGAGGTTGTTAATTCGCTGGCATTCCTGAAATAAAGCCTTGTTTATTTTGTTCCATTGCAAACAGGCAGAGCAACTCTCACTCTTGTCCTTCAATTCCATGGAGTTCTTTCCTTCCATTTAAAATCCTCTTCCCCCAGGCTTTGCTTTGTCTGTGCCCCTCAGGGCTGTGCTGTGTTCTGTTGGCAAGTTACAAATCCTGCTAGGTTTCCCTCCTTGATACTGCTCCTTGCTGTAAGAACAACCAGATAATTCCAGCTGTTTTAATAAAGCAACTCTCATCTCTCCTCCATCTGCATTGCCATCTCCTTTACGCAGCCAGTCGCGATGGAAGGACGCTGCGTGGTGTGTAAATATACACCTTCTGGACAGAGACCAAAAAAAGCATCCGAAGTTTCATTTAGGGAAATGCGCAGCAAAATGACAAAGAAAGCAAAGGTACAGCATAGATTTTGGTCTCCATTCCCTAGCCAGATGTTGATTCGTGGTGGAATTTCAGAGACGTTGTTAATAATTAATCTCTCTGGGCCTCAGTTTCCTCAGTGATGAATTGGAGATAATAACTGGTAAGGTTAGCGTTATAAAAGCTCAAGGATGTCAACACACTGTGAAGCCTTCCGAGCATTATTCTACTGAGAAATGCTCTATCGTAATCTAATGCTACAGGTATCTTGATCTGGGACTCCCCAGCCTCCAGAACCATAAGCAAGAAGTTTCGGTCATTTATAAATTACCCAGTCTAAGGTATTTTGTTATAGCAGCCTGAAAAGACTAAGAAACCTTCCAAGAGTAGCTTTTCTTTCCTTGTCCGTCCCTACTAAAATGAATGTTCTCACTCTCAGACATATCTGATTTTTTTATAGCACATATTATATCCTTCCATTCACTCAATTCACTTGCCTGTCTCCCTCCTTGTCCCCACTGCCAGTGTGTGTGGCCCATGACAGTGGTTCAATAAATATTTGTTGAGCACATGAATAGATTAATTGGTGACAGCAGACAATTGCAAACAACACAAAAACCCAACGAAAGGGAAAGGCTAAGGGACTTAAGGTACACGCACTTAATAAACTGCTCTAGAGCCATTCAAAACTATCACTTAAAAGACTACAATGTAGCACTGAAAAATATTTAGGAGGCATTATTAGGTTAGAAAGTGCCATTTACACTTGAGCTGCAAGTATGTAAAAATACAATATCAGATGTCCAGAAACTAGAAGTAAACAAAGAAATTTGGAAATAGTAGAGGGATTGGCTAGGGAGGCGGGACTGTGTGTCTTTTTTTCTCTTTTTTACTTCTGCTCCTGTTGCCGTAATAGTGCTTGTTCAGTAATTATGGTGTGTTTGTTTTTCATCACTAAACTAGGTACACTATTCAACTGTTCAAAAAGGGACTCAAACATTTGCTCACAGATGTATGTGGAACAAACTTCTTTTTCACACATTTCTAGAGACCGCTGGGACATGGTAAAGGGGAAGCCACATGGAGCATGACCTTCTGAGCCCCTTTTAACTTGGTCATGTAGTTGTGCCTCAGAACTAGGGCTGCACCTGCAATACCTGGGAGGAGGTGATTCCTCATAAGGAAGTCAGGGCTGGCTACCTGTTGACAAGGGGAGCGATTGCTGGCTGGCCAAAAATAACACCCACATCCACTACATGAGTTAAGATTTCTCTATGACAATTTATATGTGCACAGCTTTTCTGTTTTGAAGGACATTTCACATCCATAATCTCATTCAATTCTCAAAACTCCTCTTTGTGAGGTCATTGGTCATCATATACATATTACATCATATACATGTATACATATACATATACATATTACATCATATACATCATATACATATGACACTCCTCTCCTTTCTGACCTTGCAAGCTGGTGATATATCAATGAAGGCAGTCATATCTACGACTAGAATCACGGTTCCTGGGAAGAGAACTGTACTGTAAGTTTTCTTAGTCGGGTCATTAGAGATGGTTTCCTGTAACTACACGACAATGTAAAGGCCAAACTACCAGGTGCCCGAGCTGCCTCTCATGAAGCTCAACAGGACATTCAACAGTTCTCAAACTTCTCCACACTGCACCACTGACAATGGGTGGCACCCATGCGTGCGATACACCTCCCGGAAATCCTCAGGGTCACGCACAGTTCCCAGCCACTCGTCAGCATGACTGGCCAGGAAAACAGCCCACAGCACAAGTGGGCCAAAAGGTGAGCAAATATATCATTCAAATACTTTGATACTGTCACAATTATTAGCGTGAGAAGCAGTTTTGCACAGAGACTAATAGCATAGGCTTTAGTAACAGGGAAAAATATGCCTTCATGTATTGGTTCTAAATGGCTGTGTGAGCCTGAGCAAGTTTATTTACCTCTCTGAGCCTGTCTTCTCATCTAGGGACAGTAATATCCATCTCATAGGATCCTAGTGAAGGTTAAAGAAGATAGTACCCACGAAGTGCATGTCAACACACTTAGTGCACAACATGCATTCAGTATCAGCTGCAAATCAGTGCTGCTAAACATTATTTGAAAAATCCTTCCTAAATGATCACAACACACTAGACAAACTCTGTCTCAGAGTGACCTTGTTTCAAGAGCTTTGCCCACAAGAGTTGAGAGTTGGACAGTTGGTAGGATGAAGTTCTGGATGAAGCTGGACCATTCCAGCAGGAATCTTGCCAGTCTCTGTGCCATTTCCTCATTGAGAATTAGACCCCATGGATGGTAAAAAAAAAGGAGAAAAGGTCAGAGAACCCATGAAGAGATACATTGACGGATCGGGGGAGAGCACTTGGCATGCCCAGCAAACATTTCCTAGAAAAACATACCTACAAATCTCTTCTGAAGGCTTCTGAAAGGAGGAAGGAGTAGGCCTTGAGGTACAGGTAAGATCTGGGTGGGAGAGAGGGGCAGGGCAGAGCCTCGTAGGCAAGACAAGGGGGACGAGAGTTGTGAGCGAAGGTCTCCTTGCCCTTTTCTCCTTGCCTCTTCCATCATCCTCTGCCCTTCCCAAAATAACTCAGCCCTTTGGCTAAGTTATCAGTGTTCCAACTTGGTTCTGCTTGCAGTGTTTCCCCAGCTAGCTAATTAAATGTAGCGCATTTAATTGAATCATAGCGAAGCCCATAGCTGATGTCTCTACACCCAGAGGGAGAAAGGCGGAGTGTGGTGAAAACCCAGCGTGTCTCGCTGGTACCAGCTAGAATTCTGCAGATATTTTCACACCTCGGCATAAAAAGCATGATATTCAAGGCAATATCATGTATAGATTAGAGTAATCTCCTAAACAAGGGAAGAGAAGATATCCCTTTTATACAACAACAGTTCAGTAAATTTTGTTTAGCTTGCGTAGGATACAGTTAATTACAGTAATTTATCAAAGTGGCATAAGGTGGTATTCACACACACAAAGAGTATTTCCCCACAGTTGAAAATCCTTAGTTTTATATAAGCTGAAGCTAGTACTAATTGAATTTTCACTTGGGTAGATAAAATCTTTAACAACTCCGGAATAACTAAATGCTCTTTGCTCAATGATGTGGATCGGGATGATTTACAACACCTATCACACAATCGTGCTAATTTTGCTTTCGTATGATTAATTAAAACAATATGTTCATTCTTCCTAAAGTGGAATTAGGGCACCCAAGGAGTTGGCTTTTATTACCAACTTCCCTATCCAGCAATAAAAGCAATTTTCACATATCGTCTTTGAGAAAGTATAAAGGACACAGGGCCTTGATGAAGAGACTTTGCCAGGTTCAACTTTGCTCTTTGAAAGACAGCAGAGGTGAGTCAGATGGGCAGATAAAAGTTTCTAGGACTCCAGAGCTGAAAAGGATTTTAGAGACATTCTTGTGAAAATCCCCCCATTTCACAGATGAGAAAACTGAGGCTGGACAGGCCAAGAAGTTGTCCTCAACTTATAAGCCCCCATTTTGGGAAAATCTATATCCTTATTCAGCTACCCTGACACTTAGCCCACTCTTCTTATCTGTAAATTAGGGATAGTAACATCCATCTCATAGGGTCTCAGTAATTGGTATCAGTAAGAAATAGCACTGGACTAGGAGTCAGTAAACCGGATTTAAGACTGCAAGACCATAGAGCACTGACTCTCTCTAGCGCACTTTCTTGTTCTGTAGAATTGGGATGCTAGCACTGCCAATCTTCCAAAACAAGAGAGCAATAGGAAAGTCTGTGGCCAGAAAGATGAATAGAATGTTGGCTTCAAGAAGACTCATGAAAACAGTAGCCATAAAACCAGAGGGTTTCCACTTTTCAAATACAAGTGTTTTCTGGGTTGGTAACAATATTTTCTAAAGGCTAACTACAAGCTAGACCGCAGGCTAAGCACTGAGGCTCAGAGAGATAAAATCACTTGCCCCAAACCACCCAACTTGTAAAAGCAGAGCCAGGCCTTGTACCCAGGTGTTTCTGATGACAGAGCTGTGAAATTGGGCTCAAGTAGAAAATGGAATTTCAAAAGCCAATGGGAACTTTGGGAGGCTGAGGCGGGAGGATTGTTCGACGTCAGGAGGTCAAGACCAGCCTGAGCAAGAGCAAGACTCCAACCTTACAAAAAATAGAAAAACTAGTCAGGTGTGGTGGTGTGCACCTGTAGCCCTAGCTACTTGGGGGTGCTGAAGAAGGAAGATCACTTGAGCTTAGGAATTTGAGGTTGCAGTGAGCCATGATGACACCACTATACTTCAAGCCAGGTGACAGAGCAAAATCCTGTCTCAAAAGAAAAAAAGAAAAGAGCCTACGGGAGCCAGGCCAAAAAAATAAATAAAATGTGTGACTCGAGTGTGTGTAAGGTCAATAAAGAGCTAGGGGCTGGCCTCTGAAACCCCAGATAGCATTTGCCCCACCCAAATCCAAAAGGCCATTTTAAACTACAGTCTCATCTTCCACTGGGCCACATTCCACCTGCAGGCCACCAGTTTGCAATCGCAGCAAAGCTGCCTCTAAGAAACCCTGTGGTCATGGAAGGACTTGGTGGGAAACTCCAGAGACCACCCTCTGTGGGGAATGGCAGAGCCCCGGTGGCTCTTGTGGGTTGAGGGGTGAAGGCCGAATGAGGTGTGGGGGACCTAGGTGCCCTGAAATGTGGGTAAATTGAGTGTGGAAAAGTAAGAACCTGCCCTTGCACAGTGGCAGATAATTCACTTGAAGTAAATAAATCTTAAGTTCTAGGGGCCACATATTAAGTTATCCATAGCATTGCAACACAGAGGGAAGTTATCCGGCTCCAAGAAAGAGGCTGGGTTATAACAAGCTGCCTCTAATAATCACTGCCATTTATTGACAGCTTATAAAACTGGTCTATGTTAAGTGCATTATGTAAAGTAGCTATTATTAATATCATCCTTGTTTTAGATGAGAAAAGTCAAGTTTAGAGAGCTTCTCTTTGAGTAAGTTACCCATGATCACACTGCCAGTAAGAGGCAAAGTGGAGACTCCAAAACACTGCGCCTTGGGCAGGTCTCTGGGTTTCAGTTTCCTCATCCAGGAAAGGAAGGGCTGGGGCTTTGGAATCTCAGTTCTCTTTTATCTCCAAAGGTAATGGTTTCCTGATGGGGTGAGAGCCTCCAGCATCTTCCATCTCCTTCATTAGAGGAGGGAGTGTTCACTGCTTGGGCCATTCTTTGGCCACTGAGCTTTCCTCACTAACCCAAGACATCCCTCTCCAGCGCCTGGAGTCCCATTCTTGCTGCCCAGGACTCTAACCGCTTGGTGGCCGGAGCATCACAAGCACCAAAACAGCACGTAGCCAGGCAGTCAATTCAGGAGTGCACAGCACACGACCCACCCCCACCTCCAGTTCCACGACCAGGGAAGATCCAGAGCCACCCTGAAACCTCTGTCCCTTCCCTTTCACTCATTCAATAAGGGAATGAATGAAACCACAAATATTTACCGAGCACCTACCACATGCCAGACACTGCAGAGGATACAGCATTGAATAAACAAACCTCTACCCTCATGGGGCTGAGATTCTAGGGAGAGAAACGAATACTTAATATGGTGAATTAGTCGAATTGATCAGGTGTTACACAGCAGTGGGTGCAAAGGAGAACAAAATCAACAGGAATAGGGGCTATTAAGTGGTGCGGGAGGAAGTAAAACATCGGAGTGGCTTCTCCAAGTAGGTGACTTGGGGAAGAACTTAAGGACATGAAGCCATTAGGATGTGTGAGAGAAGAGCATCCAGACTGAGAAAGAAGCAAGAGCAAAGTCTCCTCTGGTGTGCGAGGGGACCACAGGGGGAGGAAGAGGCCACGAAGTCAGAGAGGGAGCCCGGAGCCAGACCCTGCCCAGCCTTGCAGGTGGTGGTCTCAGACTTGATTTGGGGGGGTTTTGAACAGGAAGTGATATGATCTGACTTAAACAAGGTCACAAGAGGCACCTGAAGAGAGATCTGAAGGGCAGGAGGAGGGAGACCACTTAGGAGACCATGGTTTTAATCCAAGGCAAGAGATGAAGTTGTCATGGACCCAGGGGGTGGCAGTAAGCGTGGTCAGAGGGATGCATGACAGAGGAGACTCAAGGATGCTTCCACAGTTTTAGTCCCGAGCAAGTGGGCCTCCTGTGCCTCCAGCCCCTCCATCCGGGCACATGGGCTCAGCATTGCTGCCCAGGTGAGAAACTCAACACGTTCCCTGCCACAGTGAGTGTACTGGTTTCCTTTTGCCGCTGTAAAAAATTACCACAAATTGAGTGGCTTAAAACCACACAAACTTATTATCTTAGAGTTCTGACGTTCAGAAACCCAGCTTCTAGGTGCTGCCCACGTTCTTTCACCGTAGCTCTAGATCACTCTGACCTCTGCTTCCATGGTCACATCTCCTTCTCTGACTCTCCAAGGACCCCTGTGATCACATTGGCCCACCCAATAATCTAGAAAAATCTCCCCATCTCAAGATCTTTAATTTAATCACATCTATGAAGTCCCTTTTGCCATGTAAAGTAACAGACACAGGTTTAGGGTTAGGACATGGACATCTTGGGGTGGAGGATAATTCTGCCTACAAGGTGAGCCATGTGCAGTGTGATTTCATAGATGACACAGAGGAGGACTTTATATCACCCACCTCACAACAAAATAAGACAAGCGCGTCTGAGGTCTCCATCAGACATTCTTATCTTCCCAGGTGACTTCTCAGCAAACTCACCCTGGTGGTCACCCAGATCACCGGTGCCTCCCTCCACTTCCCAAATTCCCCTCCTAACCCCTCTTCAAAACTGCAGCTTCCTCTCCCTTCTGTATTATGGTCCATATCAGCACTCTCTGCTAATACTCTCAAACTTGCACCCACAAGCCCGTCACAAGCTGAGCTCAACAAAGGCCCTTCCACAAGACAGGATCCTGTCAATATTTTCTTCTGGTGCAGCTACAAAGGGGAAAAGGATTTAGAAGGTCCCAGGAAATGCTGTATCCCAGACTCTCACAGGATGGCCAAGGGGCTGTAATTGGAACCAACAGCACCACTGCAAAGGAATGTGCTCCTAGCTCTCCCTAGCTCTCCCTTACCCACACCTCTGAGCACACTAGCAGTTTCCATCTTGGCACCTGCTCACACAAAAGCTACTGAGCATCTGAAGTTATGGGTTGTCCTGACCATATTGCATTCCACAGCTTTCTTACGCCTCAGAGTCTTTGTGCACCAGCGAGCAAAACCTGAATGCTTGGGGAGAGCCTGGGAGAACAGCTACATTTGTCATTACTTTGCAGATATCTTTACCAGATCCTCAAATGCAAGGCCTTCCAGATAGGAACAGGTCACTGTGACCCAAAGCAGAAATTGTGAAGCAGACTGTTCAGGGCAATGAGAAATCCTGGACAACAGGATAGGGTGTGGTGGTGAAGAGGACACTCTGTCGAATCGAACTTCCTGGGCTGGAATCCCAGCTCACAATCTGAAAAGTCCAACACACAGAAGCAGAAACTAGGATGGAGGTTACCAGGGGCTGCAGGGGAAGAGTGGGGAGGTGTTGGTCAAAGGATACAAAATTTCAGTTAGGCGGGAGGAATGAGTTCAAGAGATACTTTGTAAAACATGGTGACTATAGTTAATGACAATGTTTTGTCTACCTGAAGATCTCTAAGAAACTAAATTTTAAGTGTTTTTACCACACAAAAAAAAAAGATAAGTATATGGGGTAATGCATGTTCATTAGCTCAATTTAGCCATTCCACAATGTACACATATTTCAAAATATGTTGTACACCATAAAATATTAATATATAACTTTTATTTGTCAAATTTAAATTAATTAATTAAAATAAAACCCAGAAGTCCAACAGCAAGAAAAAAGAATTCCAGCTCCCAGGTTTCAGGCTTGGTGACGTGGGCAAGCTCCTTAACCTCTCTGAGCTGCAGTTTTTTAACCTGTGAAATGGGGCTAATAATAGTAGTTATTTCTTAGAGTTGACTGGAAAAACCGAATGAGTTAATGCAGGTAATACCTGGAGTGCTGTGCATGACACATGGTGAGCTATTTTCACTATCATCAGTATTTCAGTGATTTTAACTCTCAGGTTGGTGCACATGTTGAATTTCATCGAGGTTATGGATGTTCCAGATTTAAAGGTTGAATCTGGCCTCGACTGTGAGACAGATAAAGTTTGCATGAGCCATTCCTCCTTCCCTAACCTCCACCTTCTCCTGAATTCCCCAGACCCCTCTGCCTCCCTGCCCTTTTGCCAAGTTCATTACCACCCTCCACTCTTTAGAATCCTCAAACGTGGTCCTCCTGTTTCCCAGCGGGGGAAGCTGAAGCTGGGGACAGCGAGGTCCCACAGCTGAGCTGTTGTTCTGAAGCTGGTTGGATCCATGGTCCCTGCCACAGCTCTGTGCTGCCTCCTCCTGTGCCCATTCCATCAGGACCCTGCCCTCTGCCACGGGTGACAGTGGATGGCAACACTCTGGGGTGATGACCCTTAACCCTGAAAGAACCCTACTCACACTGAGGCTTGGCTCACCCAGCCAATTCCAAAAAGGAGACCCTTTTTAATGGGTACCCTTGACAGCAGACTCAAATTCTTCAGCAGTTAAAGACAGAAAAGATCTTAACCACCTTCACTTTGCAGACGGGAAGACTGAGCCACAGAGGGAAAGAAAGCAAGTACCATTTACTAAGCACCACGTATCACCTGGTCCTTACTCGGGTGATCGCATTTCATTCGAGGGCAGAAAGAGCAGGTGGCCTGTCCAAGGTCACCCAGCTGCTAAGCACTTGATCAAGACTCACTCAGAACTCCGTGTGATATGCAGGCATCAGCCTTCCCCAGCTTTCTCCTCTACCCTTGGTCCATCGTGGTCTAAGCATTCTCCATGCACTAATTTATTTTATGCTTTGAACAACCTGAGGGGGATGGGCAGTCCTACCATCACCCCCACTTTATAGATGAGGGAAAGGAAGCAGAGAGGTGAAGTCACCTGGCTGAACTCATGCGACCATTGAGACCAAAGGCTGAGTTTCTAATCCCAGCCCTTGTCTCTGCAGTCCAGGATCCAAACCTCCGCACTCGACTGCCACCTCCCATATGCTGCCTCTCCTTAAACTGCCGTTAGGTCTGCAAGGTCACTGCACTGTAATGGAGCAGTGCTCCCTATGCCCAGTGGAAAATAAAATCAATTAGGAGGTGCCAAGTACAGGTGCCATGAGCCTTCAGACTGATGGTGCAAAGACTTCAAATGGACCTTCAAGAGTTCTTGCTTCCCCCATGGGATCACTGGCTCGGGCTCCATGGATGCCATCAGCGTAATGACAATCCTGCTTGCTGCCTCAGCCCCCATGTTGCCAGCACCAGATTGAATGGCCCCCTCCTCCAGCCTCCTTCTGCTTCATGCTCCACCAGACAGCACGTCCATCTACTATGCAAGTCTTAAAGCCCACTGAGCAAATGGCATACCCTTGCCTTTGTGGCCAGCTCACCAGAAAGACCTGTGGATTTCTCCAAGCTGGCCTGATAGTCAAAAGGAGAGAAATAAATTTTTTTAAATATGAGCAACATGGGATAATACAACAGGGAGAAAAAATGGGAGTTTTATCCAGCATGAAATATTAGTTTATTCGTCAAGTGTTATTATCATAATGTCTTACCTTCCCAAACTCGGAACTTCTAAGCAAAAATTCTGAAATTACGCAGGGTGTGGTGGCTCACAGCTGTAATCCCAGCACTCTGGGAGGTCAAGGCAGGAGGATTGCTTGAGCTCAGGAGTTCAAGACCAGCCTTAGCAAGAGTGAGACCCCTTCTCTACCAAAAAATAGAAAAAATTAGCTGGGCGCAGTGACACACACCTGGAGTCCTGGCTACTCAGGAGGCTGATGCAGAAGGATTGCCTGAGCCCAAGAGTTTGAGGTTGTAGTGAGCTGTGGTGACACCACTGTACTCTACCTAGGGCGACAGAGCAAGACTGTCTGAAAAAAATCTGAAATTACACCAAATATTTCTGTTAGATTCTTTAAAAATAAAACTTTAAAAATTGCAAGGATTTGTATTTCACTTCTTCCAAACAGAAGGAACTGTATTCACGTCTGCAAAATAGCCACAAAGTATTTTTTTATCCTTTGAAGATAATTTCAGATAGAGAAACGGAAAGTAGAAAACACTTTCTACTAATACTTGTGCTCATGTGCAGCAATGGGCTTGAGAATCAGACTTCCTGGGTCTTATTCCAACCTACTACTTACTAACTGTGTGACCTTGGGGTAAGTTACCTGTTTGGCCTAGTCTTACTCTGTTCCTCTATAAAGTGGTGATGATACACCCATGTGGTGGGATTGTTAAAAGGATTACATGAGATTTATATGTGAAACTTTTGATATATGTTGGTCGTTATTATTTATTTTCATCAACGAATATAATATTTGTTATATTAGTGAGAGGAGACTGAAACTCGTTGGAACAGAAAGAAAGGGAAAGTATTAGCTTAAGTATCTGGAGGTACACGAGTGACATTGGCCCCAGACTGGTCAGGATCAAGGAATTCAAACAGCATTAGAATCTGTCACTAGTTAACATCCCACATTTTATCTCAGCTTGGGTCTATGAGCTGTCCTCATTATCTCAGGCTCCTGGAGAACATTGTTTCTCGGATCAATCCCTTATGCTTCATCGCACAGGGGACAAGACAGAGCTGCCACCTCCACCTTCAATTAAAAAAATTCCAGGGAAGTTATATGCCTTTTCCAACAGCCAAGGAAGTCGGGCCTACAGTCGGTGACCCCACAAGAACCACCTGGAATAGGAGATAAGTTTTCTAAAGGAGAAGGGAAGGACAGAGCAAGTGATGCTTGGCAGACGAGAACAATCGCTGTTCATTACACCAGTTATTAACACGTGAACCAGTTTCTCATGACGAAGTCCCTTATATCAACCTATAATATTGGATGTATATACATACTATGCAACAAAAAATAGAGATGAACCACACTACAAACGAAGTTGTATGTACTTTGCAAACAGAGCTTAAGTTTATGCTTTCTTCTTTCTTCCACAGTGTCCTGCACAGAACAGGTACTCTAAGAAATATTTTGTGAAATGACTAGTAACTTAGATCTGGAATCAAATTATGTCACTGAATTAATCAAGATACATTAGATTATATTTAGTTCAAGAAAAAAAAACTTAGTGAGTTAGCACAACAATTTTGCACAAAGTCCACCTTGGGAACAGATGACTCTCCAAGGCAACTGTCCTCCAGGAGATGCTCAGAGGCCCGGGTTAACGGAGGCTCCGTCACCCCGCAGTGTACCATCTGCAACACAGGGCTTCTCAGTCAACGTGCAGAAGCGAGCTCCAGGGGGGTCTTGTACTAGCAATTAAGTCCTTCACTCCAGAAATGACCCATATCATTCTGCTCACAGGCCATTGGCTAGACCCAGTCACCAGCCCCACCTAACTGCAAAGAAATGGGGAATATCATTTTTCCATATGCCTGGAAGGAGAGGGAATCATATGTGTGAGCACAAGCCATCCCTACTAAAATCGATTAAAATAAAACTGTTTTATATAAATTATTCTCCATTCTTAAGTATTAAAAAGGCCCAAAGAAAATAGCCTAAAACCTATTAATATGGCTTTCCTACTGCTCTGTCATGAACACCCTTCCCCAGCTAGAATTACAAACATTTCTGACTAAACCCATATTACAGCCCAGCAGAGATTAATTCCATTTGAAAGTTCAAAGTTTATTTATTTTGTACGCTCCACTATTAGATAGAAATGACCTTCAAAATCCAATTGAGCATACAATCTTACTAGAGGGCAGTTGACAGTTCTTTGCGAAAGCCTTTTTTAAAAATATGCCTACTCTCTGACCCTGTATTTCCACTTCTGTGATTTAACCTGAGGGAAAACACAGGGATGTGCACACAGATTTAGCTACGAGGATGTTCCCTGCAGTCCATTTGTAACAGGGAAAAGTAAGAATTAACCTAAATGCTGCAAGAATATATTGGTTAAATAAATAAAAGAATAATATTCAGCCATTAATAATCAGGTTGTGAAAGTGTATTTATTAATGTGAAAAGAGGTTTCTGGCACATTAAATGTATGGCAGAGGGGAAGCAGCCTATAAAACGGTGCATTCACCACTTATTCCTGGAAAAGAGTCTAGAAAAAATATATCAAAGAATTAATAATGTTTATTCCTGTGTGGGTGGGATTATGGGTGTTTTTATTTTCTCCTTTTCGCTAGGCTGTTATTTCCTGCTATTATGAGTATTGCCACTGAAATAAGAAAAACAAAGTTGTTTAAATTATAAATAAATAATCTCATTGGGCCTATCAAACACCCGCTGCTCATAATGGGGCTTTTATCTTAGAAGTTGACTATCCACCATGAGGTTCTTTTTAGTCTTTACTGTTCATACTCACTACTGGCAACAGTAACAGCAGGAATGTTTGTGGGAGACAGCACTTCCCAGTTCATAAGCCCTTTGACATTCATAAGCCTCTGCTTAACTCTAAGGGAAGGTAGTTCAGGCCTTACGACCCTACCCCCATCGTACAACTGAGGCTCACAGCCACAAAGTGACTTGCCCAACGGTGGGCAAGTGGGATTTCACAAGGATCCAGGGTTCTCCAAGGCCACTGCTCTGTCCAGCTCCAGTGAGCACCACTCTATCCTGGGGTGCCCTTCATGTAGAATATAATGTGAAAAGTCCCCCCTGGACTTTTACAGTGTCCAGTCCAGAACAAAACCTTATTGGATAGCTGCAGCCCTCCCACGCTAATGAGTTATCCTACTTATTTGGAGAGCAAGTAAATAAGCAAATTAGTAATCAACAATTTTTTATTCTTTTTTGAGACAGGGTTTTGCTCTATTGCTGAGGCTAGAGTGCGGTGGTGTCATCATAGCTCACTGCAACCTCAGACTCCTGGGCTCAAGCAATCCCCCTGCCTCAGCCTCCCAAGCAGCTAGGACTACAGGCATGCGCCACCATTCCCAGCTAATTTTTCTATTTTTTGTAAAGACAGAGTCTTGCTATGTTGCTCAAGCTTCAATAGATATTTATTGAGCATTCCTATAAGTTAGCCCTGTTGGGGCACCTGAAGCCGATAAATCTGGTCTTCATCTGTTAGGCAACAAGGAGATTTTTGAGGGTCGTAACTGGTAGAATGTCATGATTAGAGCTTTGTTTAGAAAGATAATTCTGGTGAAAATAAGAGTCAGTGGAGGTGAGCAAGACCAGGTGAAACAGGCAAACAAATGGGTTAGAAAGCTGTTATGATAACCCAAGCAGGAGAAAACAAATGCCTAAATACGACAGAAGTGACTGAGTTGTGGAGAACATTAACAGCACCATCATTTTGATAATATTAATAGTAGGTACCATTTGCTGAGCACTTATTATGTGCCAGATACTGTTTACATAATGGCCCCATTCGATTTTCAGACTAACCGTATTAGGTAGGTATTATTATCATCCTGACTTCTGACATTAGGAGAGTAGGAGGTTCTGAAGGATTAGGTCACCCTCCCAAGGTCACACAGCCAGTCTGTGGCAATGATTACAACTTAGGCTCGTGTAACTTTAAAGCGCATCCTCTGAGCCATCATGCTAAGTATTAGAAAAGAAGGTGGTGGCTGGATGATGACAATGACAGAGGGAGATAAAGAGGTCAGTTCCAGAAACGTGGAGTGCCATCGAATGTCCAAATGGACAAATCCAGTAGACAGAGGCAGGGGTTAAAGATGAATCTCTGGAAGCCATCGGTGAGTAGGTAAAATCTGATTTCATGAGAACGAACAAGTTCAAGAGAATGCATAGAGCAGACAGCCTTGGACGGAACTCTGGAGAACCTCAGACTTTAAAGGCTAGGGGAGTATCTTCAAAAACCAAATACAATCAAGGCAGGAGGAAAAGCAAGTAAGAATGGGGCCAAAAACACAAAGAATGAAGAGAGTCAAAAAAATCATAGAATGAACTCAATGATGTCAAATGCTACATACTAACAATAATAGGGGTTAATATTTTCCAGCACTCACTACATGCCAGGTATTGCTCTAAGTGCATTGGGTATATTAGTTCATTTAATCCTCACAACAATCTCCCGAGTCTGTTATTACTATTACTATCCCCATTTTACAGGTAAAAAAACTGCTACCCCAGGTACCATGGCTTGCAAGTGGAGGAGCCAAGATCCAAAGCCAGGCAGTCCAGCACCAGAGCAGTACTCATAGCCTCTACACTGTAATGCATTCCTCACTCATGTCTAACGCTTTTCGAACACTCGATATATGTCATTCACTGTTCTAAACACTACCTCATTTAATCCTCACAACAACCTTATTAAGTAGGTACCCTTATTATTCCCATTGGACAGATGGGGAAACTGAGTCACAGAGCAGTTGCCCAGAATCACAGTTATTAGAACCATGAAGGGACAGTAGACCCCTCCATGACA
>CAUYSK010013594.1:0-34368 GCA_963575035.1 Avahi laniger | reverse complement strand
AAAAAAAAAAAAAAAAAAAATCACATGTATCCCATAAATATGTATAATTATTATGTATCAATTTAAAAGATGATTAAAGCAGAAGTATAAAAGAAAAACCTCTCCACTGAAGTCCAAACTTCATTTCATGCTCCAAAATGTCCCTCATGACCCGGCCCCTGACAACCTCCTCACTCTCTGCTCCGGCCACAGCTCTGGTTTCCTCTGTCCCTCGGACACATCCCCTGCTCATGCCCAGCCTGCACCCTGGACAGCTCCTCTCCTGGCACACACTCCCCAGGCTTCTACCTGAGTCGCTCCCTCGCTCACTCAGGTCTCTGCTCAGTGTCGCCTCCTAGAAAGGTCTTTCCCACCCCACCCTATCTAACCAAGCCCTCTTCATCCTCTGCCCACCCTTGGCCTCAATATCTTCTTCCCTGATTATTCACCTCTTCGGCCTTATCCCTGAAAGAGTTTCCTTGTTTAATTTTGTCCTCCCCACGAGCCAGCGAGCTGCGCGGGGCAGAGAGAGGACGCACCTGTGGCTGGAGGGCAGTGGACGGAGAGCAGTAGGCGAGGGCAGGTCACGGGAGACCCTATGTGAGAGATGAACAAGCCTTTACAGAAAACGGACATTCAATCAGCAAATTTAACCAACATACCCTTGTCCTGATTGCAGAGGCTGCTTGTGACGACAGGAGGGTCAGGAAGCTGGGGCAGAGAGGGGCCGGGGGCCGAGCTCCAGGACAGGAGGCTGCCCCTCGTGCTGCCAGTGTTGCTCCCAAGCCTCATGAGCCAGTGGTCAGACAAGGAGGAGCTGGTGGAGCCTGCAGGGGAAGCACAGGGAGGGAGGCTGCGGCCAGCTCGGCAAGGCCAGGTTCCCACCCGCCCCATCGGCCAGCCCCAGACCTGCACAACTGCAGAAACCAAAGGCAATGACCAGAGGAGATTTGTTACCACGTGACCAATCGTAACGTTCAGAGAAAGGCATTTGGGCTCAGAATGGAAAGTATGCTCCTGAGTGTTGAAATCCTTTCCGTGAAATTACTTGTCACCAACTCTGGCTTCCTAAATATGCTGTGTGTGTGTTTGTTTTCCCAAAGCCAAAGAACTTCACTACTCACAGCAGTAGCCAAAGCCAGGGAGGCAGCACTGTATCCCCAGCACCACGGCCCAGTTCCCGCAGGAGCACATGCGAGAAGGTATGTCACAGAAGTGCACCCCAAGTTTAGGGAACCGACTCTTTTACAGTGGGCATTAAGGATGCCTACCCCTTGGTCTGGAGGGAGACATTATCTTAATAGGCTTGATTCAGACCTACAACTGTTAGGAAGAAATTCGATTAATTTTTTTTTAATGCTCTCTCATCCCAAAGATAAGGATGGCTGATTTGTAGAGTAAAACAAGTCATACAAAAGAGTCAATTTTGGTGCTCTTTTTTTCCCTCTAGATTTCCAAGCAAGTTTGAGGCTGTCTAGTAAATGAATTGCTAGCGTGCAATTAAGTACCTACATTTCCTAGAAAGGCCCTGCATCCCTTATAACTGCTCCTACCTTTCTAACAGGAAAAACACGGGTTTAAAATTCAGTCTGAATTAGCCGGGTGTGGTGATGCACGGCTACAGTCCCAGCTATTCGGGGGCTGAGGCAGGAGGATCTCTTGAGCCCAGGAGTCGGAGGCTGCTGTGTGCTAGGTTAATGCCACGCCAATCTAGCACCAACAACAGAGCAAGACTATCTCCAAAAATGTAACAAAATAAAAAATAAATAAAATTGAATCTGGCTTGACATGAGTGAGACTGGGAATACGGGATTCCACATTGCCAAGTGTCACCAGCCCCAGATACAACAATGCATTCTTTCCCCCTTTCTTGAATTACAGTATATCCACCCATACCCTGACAAATGACCTGCTAGCCGGCGGTGCTCAGATTTCTCTAGCAGCAGCCAGGGCTTCCTCTTTCAGATCCCTGCCTACCTCTCCTGGTCCTTGATGTTCAATTGAGCATCTTCCCAATTCTTAAAGTGACTTCCCAAATCCCCTCTCCTGTAACGAGCAGCCGCACCTACCTCTCATGGAGCTGCTGGCTGACCAGGGAGGGATGCTGTTTCGCTTCTGATAAAACAGGATGTAAGCCCCTCTGGTACTGACCTCGTCTTCTCGAAGCGGTTCTACCGTGCTGTCATCGTAACTGTACCACTGGCCATCCAGAGAGTTCCGGCAGTAGGCTGCAAAGATCCAAGCCCCAAGTCTCAATTAGTGGAGCCCCAAAAAGCAGGAAGGCACTTCCCACTGGCAAAGCTGAAAAATGAATGTGCTTATCACAGAATGAGGAAAAAAAAAAAAAACAGTCCGTTTTTGGCCAGAAATGAATTTTTTGGACTCAGAAAATATCAAAAAGTTATACTCCCAGATTCTTACTGATAAAGAGTGTTGTTAATATTTTAAGTTGAATTCTTATGTTGTGGCCCTTGCTCAGGCAAAATCTCCAATAAAAGGGAGCCCCCAAGTCATCTAGCCAGACAATAATGTCAACATTCACCCCATTTCTTCCGAGAAGCTTCAGAATGCACCTGTCCAATTAAGTATGCAATAAAAGTGAAAATAAGAATCACAGCTGGGATTATGGCATACTTCTTTCCTACCTAAGAACTGAAGTCAAACATTTAAGGAAAGTTCATAAATACAATTCTTACTATCTCCCAAACAACTACAACAAAACATCCTTCTCCTTGCCATCCAGGCTCTCATTGCTTCAACACACAAAATTCTTTCTGCCTCAGGGCCTTTGTACATGCTAGCACTATGCCCACAATATAATTCCTCCCATTATTCACATGGCTGATTCTACCTCTTCCTCAGCTCTTAGCCTACATGGGATGTGCTTAGAGAGGCCTTATCTCTATCACAGACATATTCAATCAGTCAATCAACCATCCTTTCAGGTAATCTGTCAGGTAGTGAAGGTGCTAAAATGACAGGCATCTTTTTATTATCTGTCTCCAAAATTAGACTGAAGCCCCATGAGGGCAGGCCTCATATTTGTCTGGGACACCACTGAAGCTCTAGCCATAGCGCAGAGCCTGGCATAGAATGGATACTTAATAAACATTTGTTCAATGAATGAATGAGTGATGATCCTGGATTTCTATATAGTTCAGTGTTTTCCGAATTGCAAGCCATAAGCCCATTAGTACACTGGTAGTTAGTGCACCTTTTAAAAAATAAAATATTTTAAAACATTTTTTAAAAATTAAATATCATTGTAGAATAGAATAGACCAAAGTATATCACATGTGGTAAACATAATTATCTCATGACACTTTTGGTTAGCCTGTATATACGTATGTACACACAAACACACACATGCCCGTGAGCACACACACATGAATGGATGTGCATACTGGGTCACAATTCAACCCAGTATGTCAAGACAGTTGCCATTTAGTCAAGGGCCTCACCATATTATTTTATTTCATTTAACATCTTTTAAGTTTATTTTGATAGGTAAGATGGCAAAAAAACCACTAAAAGCAAAAGATGCATCTATGGTAACGACAGCATTTATGTAAAAGTATACAGTAGCACAATAGCTACTAATTGTTGAGGCCACAATGTGAGAAGCGTCTTATGCGTGTTAGTTCTGATCATGAAAACCCTTGTAAGTCAGGTGTCCTTGTTCCCACGTTGCAGGATGACTGCCCAGTACTGACACGGATGAGGAAGTCATGGTGGGAACTGCTGGACGTCAAAGAGCCACTAGGATTACATAACATGAAATTATATTTCTTATGTCCTAGAGTTTGAAATCTGAGATTCTCACCTACGACACTCCTACCTGCCATGGGCCCTTCGCCCTGGCCTGCACTGGTTAAATGCTGACAAAGTCTGGATCTGTTTAAGAATGCAGACCAGCTCTCTCTGTGAATACGTACTCCTCCAACACAGGCTCAAGATTTCCTGAGACCCCATCACTGGCTAAGAACAAACCCAGAGTTCCTGACTCCTGGTCAGTGGAGGAAAAGGGGGGAATGGAATCAGCTGGGGTCCCATTTAATCCAAAGGTATTTTCACTCACAGATAGGCCAATGGGACAGAATAGCAAAGTCTAGAGTCTAGAATAACATAAAAATTTAATATCTGATGTAGTACATGGCATCTCTGAAGGAATAAGGTAGACTCTTCAATGAGAAGTGGTCTTAGCGCAAACTGGTATCCTCTGGGGTAAATGAAACCCCTTCTCTCCAGAACATCAAGAAACTCCAAATCAAAGATTTAAGTGTAAAATACTGAAACCTGGCCAGGCGTGGTAGCTCACATCTATAATCCCAGTACTTTGGGAGGCCAAGGCAGAAGGATCACTTGAGGCCAGGAGTTTGAGACCAGCCTGGGCAACACAGCAAGACCACATCTCTAAAAAACCAATTTTTTTAATTAGTCTGGCATGGTGGCATGTCCCTGTAGTCCCAAGCTACTCAGAAGGCTGAGACAGGAGGACCACTTGAGCCCAGGAGTTCAAGCTTGCAGTGAGCTATGTTCACACCACTGTACTCTAGCCCGGGTGACAAAGCGAGACCCTATGTCTAAAAAAAAAAACTAAAACCACAAACATACTAGTAGAAAATGCAGGAAAAACATTTTTTAATCTTAGAGTGAAAAAGGCTTTCTAATCGTGACTCAAAATCCAGAAGGCTTGAAAGAAATTATTGCAAATTTGACTACCTAGAAAAGCAATAATAAAAACTTTCTACACAGCAAAAAATTACCATAGGAATAGTCAACTGACAGATGTATAAGAGAACAAATATTTGCAATTTATATTACAGACAAAAAGCAAATTTCATTATATATATAGAAATTAGAGCATCTAGAAATTGATGGGGAAAAGATTAACAATCCATTTGGAAACGATAAAATGATGTGGACAGTTCACAGGAAAGGAGCCACAATGGCACAAACGTATAAAAGATGCTCATGCTCACACCATTAAGAAGCTGAATACTAAATTTAGACTGAGATACTATTTTCTACCTATTAGATTGGCAAAACTCCAGAAGTTTAATGGCATACTCTACTCGAGAGGCTATAAGGAAACAGGCATTCTCTTCCTCTTGTAGGAGTGCAAATTCCTACAATCCTTTGTGCAAGCCAATTTGTTCATATTTGGCAATTCTGAGAATTTATTCACCAATAAACTCACACGTACAGAAAATGACAAACAGTTATGACAGCAATATTTGTAATAGCAAAAGAATGCATGAGCCCAAGGTCCATCTACAGGACACTTAATACTGTTACATTTATTCAGTGCGTTTATGGAAGAGGATGGAGAAGCTTTCTATAAATGGAGATATGGAAAGATTTCCGACAAATTTCAAGCAGGAAAAGCCAGGTATAACACAGCAAATAGTATTCTTACTTAAATTAGGAGGTAGGGAGGAAATACATGAAACGTATGTGTGTGTAGATATTAATATATATATGTGTGTGTGTGTATATATGAGAATATACTCACAATTGCTTATATTTACATAAACTATGGGAGACTACACCAGGAACTATGAAAAGTGGTTGCCCTTGAACCGGGAGGGGGCAGACGAAGGACGAAGATGAGATCAAGATCTCACTGCCCATCATTTTCAGGCTGTGTGAGTTTTGAAATATAGGAACGCATAACCTACTCAACATATTTCATTTGAAATTTCTAAAAACCTGAAATGTAATGAAATGACCATACTTCCAGAAAGTAAAAGAATGAAAAAGGAATAAATTCACAGTATCAAAAGACAAGAGGAGAAAAAGCAACAGCTCAGCTTTTAGAGCCGGGTCGGAGGCTGGGGTGGGGGAGCCCGTAGCTGAGCTGAGGGAGCGAGGAAAGGGGCCGTTCACCCCGCTGCACCCCCCGGGGCTCAGTACCGGACATATCGGGTACCACAAAAGGCCAGGCCAGGTGAGGGCCACCAACGAAACCAGGATGCTCTGAAAAAGAGACCCAGGACAAGAGGGAGTACTTACAAGTTAAAATTATAATAGCAGAAATGAAAATGGTCAGTAATACAGCTACAAGATGAAGCTGAGGAAATGTCTTATAGTAAACCAAAAAAAAAAAAAAAAAGACAAGGAAATGAAAAATGAGAGAAAAGCTAAATTAGAGACAACTGGAGAATGTTTTGATTTCCTACTGCTGCTACAACTCATTACCCCACACTCAGTGGCTTAGACAACACAAATTTATTATTTTAGAATCCTGGAAGTCAAAAATCTGATTGGTTGAAAATCAGGGTGTCGGCAGAGCTGCGTTCCTCCCGGAGGCGCTGGGGGAGAGCCTGTTCCCTTGCCTCTCCCGCTCCTCGGGGCTACCCTCAGTCCCTGGGTCCTGGCCCCCTGCCATCTTCAAAGCTGCAATTGCCAGTAGAGGTCCTTTTCACCCAACATCACTCCGACTCTGGCTCTTCCATCTCCCTCATCCACATTTAAAGGACCCGCAATTCTATTAACACTTGGCCCCCACCTGGGCAATCTAGGATCATCTCTTAAAGTCAGAAGATTAACCACCAGGACGTCCCCCACCATGTAACGTAACATAATCACAGGTCCTGAGGATTAGAACCTGGACACATTTGAGAGATCATTATTCCGCCAACCACAGAAGGGGAAAATTCACATACGCACGAAGAAATACAATGTACAAAGTTGTTCGTGGCAGCATTATAATGAAAGTCTGGAAACAACCTGAATGTTCATGAACAGGAGACTGGTGAAATAAACTGTGAAACATGCATACAATGAAATGCTAAGCAATTGTTTAAAAAAAAGAATGTCGTGGTTCTCTATGTACCAATATAGAAAGATCTCTAAGATTTATTACTAAGTGAAGAAAGTCGGGTATAAAATTATATACCTAGTATTTACCTTTGTGTTTTAATGGGAGTGAGGGGCACAAACTCTAGGAATATCTCTATGTATATCTGCATGTATCACAGAAATTCTGCCAGGACACACAGAAAACTAACAAGCAGTGTGGAGTGAATGAACAGGAGATGAGGGTAAGAAGAAGAATGTCCACTGTGTCCTTTTTTACCCCTCATTTGATTTGGAACCATAGGAATATATTTTCTATCCAAAAAATTAAATGAAAACTAAGCACAAGCAAATTTCCCAAACCAGAAGATCACACATCTGCAGACACACAGAGTCTCGAGTGCCCAGCACAACAAATGAACAAGACCCACAGGAAGGCACAACCCATGACGTTCCAAAGCACCGATGATAAACAACCCGAACGCTTCCAGAAAGAAAAACAGATTCCAGACAAAGGAACAGAATCAGACTGGCCTGACCCATCTTGATAGCAGGACCGCATTCCAGATCCCTTCCTCCATGGAGTAACATTGTCCAAAGTCTGTGAATTTTTGATCTGGAATTCTATGTCCATTCAGGTGTGGGAATAAAGGCATTTTCTGACACTCAAGAACTCAAAATGTCAAGCTCCCATCACCCTTTCTTACAAAGCTACTGACGGTGTACTGCACTTAAATGAGGGAGTTGACGCTCATCTGCAACACCCTGTGCAGCTTGGGGACTTGTTCATATTAGGAGTCACTCATCTCTGCGGTGCGGGATCTGTGGATCCTGGGGCTGGAGTGGCCCGAGTTCGAACCCCTGGCTCTGCCATCTAACATGCAACGCAGGGCTGTCATGAGGAAGAAGACAGAGCAAGTTGGCACAGGTGAGAGCGACTGGCCCAGATCTTACCTGGGGCTGCCCTAGCTGCAGACACTGCCCTGCTCCCACCCTCTAGAGGCCCCTCTTCCTCCTGGGCTGCTCTCCCTTGGTTTTGGCAGTCAGGAGGCTGCTTCCTGGCAGGTGGTGACACGTTGGTTGAACAAACACAGATTCTGGGAAAACTGTGAGGAGACTCTCCCAGGAACTGGGCCCCTTGTGCCACCAAACCACCTCCCCGCAAATGGGGATTTTACTCTCTAATCCTCACTCCTAGGAAGAATCTGGGTTTTGCTTTTGATAAGTCAGGGTTCAGAGTGCACGCACCAACACTTCTCGTTCCTGTGATACTTCCTGTGACTGTGCACTGGGGCACCCCATGGGTTTAGAGATGAGGAGCTGGGACATTTGGCATGTGCGTGACAAGACCTAGGCTCTAGCTGTCCTTTTCATCATTAATGTGTGCACGGGGACTCACTCAGCTATAATGCTCTCAGTAAAAATCTTCTGAGGTTGACATAGCAAGAGAGATGTCTCCCAAGACAGAAGGGATTTCTGCTGAGCTGATTTTAGCCTAGAGAAGAGAGACGGGGGAAGAGGCTGCCCAGAACAGTCCGAGAGGCTATGAAGGTGGCAACCCCTCTCACCTGGAACAGGACAGTATGGAGGAACAGGGTGGCACCCACAGCAGAAGAGGCAGTTGCCTATGAGCTGAGAACAGCTTTTGTGTCCCCTGTAACCTTAGGTGTGACCAGCCCAGGCTGGCCCAGTGTAAGCCCATGGACAAACAACTCTCTGTCCATCCAAGTGGTCCCCAGCCTCATTTCTCTCTTCTCTCCCTGGGTGTCTGTACCATCCTCCAATGCCAGGGACTATGCCCTAAACCTCTCAGAACCGTAAGCATCACATAGACCAGCGCCCACTACTGTCTACGCAGCAGAGACACTCCATCGAGGCTGCCACCGACAGCGCTCCAACAGGCATCCCACTGTCATAGAGATGCCCTGGTGGGAGAGAAGGAACAACATAACTGAGAAAAAGGACCGGTCATGACGTTCTCTAAAGGCATGTACAGGGATGGTTATGAACAACTCTTTGTTTCTGCCCTTCCAGTCGTCTACTGCTCTCAATTTCCCCAGAGGAATAAAACTGAAAAGTAGCCCACAGAATAAAAAGATACCAAATCTGACAGGACTCCTCATGTTGAATCACAGAGGAGGATAAATGTCACCTTCTCGGTTCCAATAATTACCCTCCTATATTTGACACGGTCGAAACTCAGGCAGTAACAAACTTTATATTCCAACCTCCAACCTAACTCGACATTGGCTCCGCGGCTAGGACCAGGTCCCCTGCCCTGGTGAACATGTCCTGGCATGCAGGGAGTGTGGAGTCAGATCACTGAGTGCCCGAGGGAGCTCAGCACTCGGCCAGCGCCAGTTTCGGGGGCATCCTGAGGCTCAGGCCACAGCCGCGACACGTGGTCACGCGTGCTGCGTGCAGAGAGGCCGGGCGAGGCTCACCTGTGTAATGCCCACCTTGCAGACTGCCGTGGTGGTTGCAGACGGCGTACAGGTCGTACAGGAAGTCCAGCGGGTAGGCGGTGGGCAGGCAGCCCGGCTCCTTCCAGGGAGGCCAGGGGCCCGGCCCCAGCTTGGGGCTGGTGCTTCTCTGGGCCACGTGGGGAGCCATGTTGAGTCCAGAGAGGGGAAACTTCACCAGCGTGGAGAGCTTGTTTCTTCTCTCCCCCACTTGACAGAACCTTTTGAGGTGGATGATGAGGATGTCAGGCAGGGTCCACAGACTCAGCTTCACCATCCCCTGCTGGAGGACTTTGCAATGGGGACACTTCCAGGCATCGTCCTGGGCCAGCTGGAAAGAAAGCCACCCAAACCGTGAAGTCCCCGTGGCACACGGCCAACCCCCCGAAAGGCAGCCAGCCCCCTTCCCGGCCGGGGAGTGGACCCCCAGGGCGGGACCTGCTCCTCCTTGGTGTAGAACTGGAAGCACTCGTCCAGGGTGCAGCTGTGCTGCTGGTGAGCCTGCTGCTGCCGCCACACGCTGTCGGCGTCCCGGGCCCGCTCCTCCTGCAGGCTCCCGAACAGGCTGCACGGAGAGATCACTCACGGCATTCAGGCCGCCCCCCAGGAGGGGTTTCTTCTAAGTCTCTACTCAGCAGACCCCGCCGGGCACTGGCCAGGAGAGCTACTGCGCCCTTGCTGGGGGCTCCTGGGGAACCTCACACATACTCCTGACTCAGCGCTCGCTCTATTTTCCTGGAATTGTCTCTACCCCCACCAGCGCCTGCAGGGACCGAGTCTTTGACCTATTTGTCTTTGTTTTCCACATTCTAGCACAGGGCCTGGCGCCTAGTAGGAGATCCACACGTACTTACTGGACTGAACAGTGTCCTTTTTCAAAGTAAGGCTGGTGCACTTGGTGTCATACAGGCAGCCAGGTGCAGGGATTAAGAGCATGGACACGAGCCGGACGGCCTGGGTTCAAATCCCAGCTCTGCCAGGGATGAGCTGTGTGCCCTTAAGCAACTGCTTAACCTCCCTGTGCCTCAGTCCCATCATGCCTCTGAGAAACGCACATCACAGTACTGTCCACACTTGGGTGTGACGAAGATTAAATAAATTGCATATATGTAGCGTGCACGGGGCAGGGACTGGCACGGGGTGAGTGCAAGGGAGTGGGTAAGTGCTGCATAACTGTTTGCCACTGCCACTGTTAGCACTCCATACAGCCACCAAGACCGTCCGTCACTACTATTACTGTAGTTATTGTTATTCACCTATAGACAGTTCTCACTAAGGTGTCCCAGAGGACAGGGCTCTGCCTCGGGGATGTGTGCACATGCCTTACAAGCACTGGGGGCAACTGGGTCTGGGCAGGCCCCATCTCAACTCCGCAGGAGGCAAATTCTGCCGAACTCACCGCTCCTTGGCAGAGCTGTCCCACTCCACCGCCAGCTTGACGTGGGGGGGGCCTCCCGGCCTCCTGAGGTGCAAAGCTCTGAGGAGAGAACAAGGGAGCCCATCAGAAGACACGCAGCTGCCTTCCCACAGCTCTGCGGGGCTCAGCAGTCTGCCTCTAACGCTGGGACTGATGTTCCAAACAGAAATATCCAAAACTGCTTGTAAACCAAAGTCAGCTGTCTGGGGCGTTGCTAAGTCTGCTGAAGGCTTAGTCCTATACTACAGCCTAATGGCCTCCGCTAATCCCGCGGGAGCTTGGGACCTCTGAGGACTTTGGGTTACTAAAGGACACAGATCAACTGTCTCACTGCAATCCCTGCTACCTTCTCGATGTCTCAAGGGCAGTTCCACTTGGCCATCCTACACAAACACCCAACACTGACGAAGCCCAAAGAAAGCTACTAACTTCCCCCCACCATGATGCAGAAGGAGCACCCTCAAGTCCATGTCCACCACCTAAGAAGTCTCCTTCCAAACCCTCCAGTGCGTAGAAAATCTCAGTGTAAGCAACCTGCAGCCCTTTCCGACCGCCTGGGTTTCATGCAGGAGAGGTAGGACAAGAGCAAAGTGGACGACTTAGCCTGAAATCAGCAACATGGATACAAGCCATGGGTGGCAAAATCTGCACCCAAAAGAGTGTTTACAATTTGTTGTAAGAAGAAAAGGGGGATATCACATGAGTCCCAAACTGTCACTAAGATGACTAGATAAAAGGTTTTGAGCTCATGGAAGGCACAAAGTCCTGTGGCTGAGCACTGACCAGTCCTGGCTAGAGTTGTGGCAGAGCCAAGAGAGATTAAGGAATAAGGCACGTCTGGAACCAACAGCTCAGCGAGCCCTGTTGGGCTGGGACAAACACTGATCATCCCTCCTCATCCTTCTGCAGATCAGGAGACCCAAGCTGTGAGCCTCCTTCTGCCCCTAAGCACCTTATCTGGTTGGTGGGTTTAGGAGGTAATTGGCTACACCCTCCCCCTGCCCCCAACCCCTTACTCCTTCCTATGCCCTGCAGGGAGCAGCCTGGCATTCTCCCGCACCCACGCCTGGGCGTCCTGGAAGCAGCCCTGTCCTGCCGGTGAAAGACTGGAGGTTTGGGGCAAATATTCCATTCAGAGGAGACACAGTAGAGAGGCGTAGCACCAAGCTCTTTCCCCCAAATCTCATTCCCACCATGAGGGAGGCCTGCAAATGGGGAGCTCTGCCTCGAGGAGGGGCATGGGGGGAGAATGTAATTTAATTCTGGAGGAATATACGTGAAAGTCCACGTAGGACTCAGATCTGAGCCACATCCTTTCCTTAATCAGTTTTACCAACAAACCTCAAACTTTTTTATCTCTTTCTGCCTCCATCCACAGTCTACTTTGCAAATGGAATCTAAACATGGAATGGAAAAGGAGAACTGGATCTTTTGTACGAGATTTGGATCTTCATTCTCCAACTCTGTTGTACAACAGGCCACAAAAAGGGCAGAGCTGTGGCTGCAGCCCGAAGTTCCCTCTTTACACGGAAACCATTGTTCCCTAGACAGTGCAACCATCACCCGTCCCCTGAATGACAGCTCTGATCCGAACAGGAGAGGCCGTTATTTGATATTTACACAGGGCTGCTGCTCCAAGCAATACACATACTTAACAATCTCTACCCTTAAGGCGTTCAGAGGCTAATGGGAGAAGCACACACAGAGATCGTTATAATGCACCGTGAATGGGAAGGTGTTATCCCTTAGCCACAGTCCACGATCTCTGACAGCGTGGGGCCGATGATTCAGTGGTACAATTCTCACCTACCCTAGGGAGGCGTTCCAGTTCAAGTCAGTAGCATGACCTAATTGAATGCATTTGGTTTTTTTAGTTAGACCAGTCTGGGTTCAAATTTGGGCTTGACCATTAACTAGCTGTGTAAGTGTGAGCCAGTTAACCAGTCTCTGAAAACCTCAGTGTCCCCTTGTCTTTGAATTGGTCATAATAGTACCTCGCCAAGGGTTCAAAGGACGGAATGTGCCCAAGGACCTAACACGATGGCTGGTGCTGGAGGTCACTGATCAAGAATAGCTAATCTTGTGAGCAATTTTCTTGACACACTCAAAGGAGGCCAGTCACGTAAGAAAGCACTCATTCCGTTACAGGACTTCGCCTTACCTGTCCACTGCCCAGTGGCAGAGGGGCCGACTGTCCTGTGGGGATAAGTAGCTGCAGGCCAGGGAGAGCCCCACAACCCGGATGGAGAACAGGGACCCCAGGCTCTGTCAAGACAAGAGCAGAGACGGATCACCACGTGGCCCCTGTGTCAATTGGGGTTAGCCTCTAAGTGCCGCATAAATTTAAAAATGTAATATTTTGTCTATAGAAAATTTTAAATATTCTCTTAATAATTGATATTTGAAATACAGAGATATTAATATAAAGGCTTTATGTTTGTTCAAAGATTCACACTATACATTTTAATGTAGTGATCTAATTCTATGTTTTAACATGATAAATCTCCCTAAAAAACGAACGCAGTGTATTCAAGTAACAAACATTTAACACTAGCAGATACTGGTATAGTTACTGAAAAATAAACCAACTATGTTAATTAATTATTAATAGGTAATTTAACCTACTAAATTAAGGTGATTAACTACCATGAGGCAATTATCTAAAAGCAAGTTAATGCATACTTTACATACCACACACAAAATAAATATTTACACATTTTAAATAAGCCACATAGAGATACTACCTTATTTTTATTCTAAGATACACATTTTATCATATTCTAACATTTTGGAAATTGAAATGAGTCTTCCGATCAATGATACATTTAAATTGAAGATGTCTCTTAAAAATTCGATGGAGCAAACAACACAATTCATAAATGGGAAAAAGACTTGAACAGATATTTCTCCAAAGATACACAGACAGCCAATAAGCACATGGAAAGATGGCCAACATCATTAGTCATTAGTCATTAGTCAAATCGAGACCGCAATGAGATACCACTTCACATCCACTAGGATGGCTATAATAAAAAAATTAAAAATTTAAAAAAAGAAAACGGAAAGTAACAAGTGTTGGCAAGGATGGGGAGAAGCTGGAACACACGTGTCTTGCTGGCGGGGATGTAGAAGGGTGCAGCTGCTGTAGAAAGCAGTTTGGCAGTTTCTCAAAAAGTTAAATGGAGAACTACCACATAACCTACTAATTCTACTCCTAGGTATATATCCAAAAGAACTGAAAGGAGGGGACTGAACAGATATTTGTACACTAATGTTCACAGCATCATTATTCTCAGTAGTCAAAAGGAAGAAACAACCCGAGTGTCCAGCAACAGATGAATGGATAAACAAAATGTGGCGTACACACATACATGATGGAATTTTATTCAGCCTTAAAAAGGAAGGACATTCTGGCACATGGTGCAACATGGGTAAACTTTGAAAACATGACGCTTAGTGAACTAGATGCAAAAGGATAATCATACGATTCTAGTCATATGAGGTACTTGGGACAAGTAAATTCATAGAGACAAAAATTAGAATGCTGGTTACAGGGGGATGAGAAGAGAGAATGGAGAATTGTTATTTAATTTAGGGTATAAAGTTTTTGTTGGAGATGAAAAATTTGGGGTATAGATAATAGCAATGATGGCACAACATTGTGAACTGTAATTAATTTACGTTTATGGATGGTTAAAATAAATAAATATTATGTATATTTTACCACAATAAAAAAAATCAATAAGATCTTCATTCAAATAAAGGAAATATGGTTCTTAAATTTGTCACAGATGACCTTGGCTACAACTAGAAAAAAATAAAATTCTCTTCCAAATTCTGACAACAGCAAATGGCAGACATCTTTACTTAAAAAACACTGATGAACTATAGGTTGAATTATGACTGGGGAGGAAGAGGAAAGCATTGTAATTCCAGAAAAGAGAACACAGGAAGGTAGAATGATCCAAAGCAGATGCAGAGAGCCACAAATCGACCCCTTTGGCTGTGACAGCTGATGAGCGAAGGGAAAAACAGGACACAGGTTGGTAAGTACACCAGAACCCAGCCATAGTGGGTCTTGTTGAGTATGAAGTTCAGGGAGTTTGTACGTTTAACTGGACTATAATCACATTTTAGTTGATCCATGACTTCAACAAAGAGAAAAATCAATGGTTGGAAGCAAGCTGACCTCGGGGGCTTTGATTCAGGATTGAACACAGAAGGATATTCTTCTAAGGAGAATGCCAGCTTAAATATAGGGGAGAAAACTCTTTTTCCTATCACCCCTAATGGGGCCTTGCTGTGTGGATGGCAAGGGCACTCCTCATCAAAGCCACCCACATCTGCATGGAGGCAGCTTATCCTGCCTGCACACAAAGGAACAGTGCTGGCCTCCCATGCCCAAGTGCACAAAGTGCTATAAAAATGTTTTGGCAATGGTAAGTCTTTATTTTCCCATAATACATGTAAATTAATTCTGTCCAGCAAAGCGGTCATTTTTGTAAGAACATTTGCTTGTCCTCTATTCTTGGCTAGGGAGATTTGTTTCAAAACATACATGTTTACTACACTCATTCTCTTCAGTTCAATGTTGAGAATTCTGAATATATTCTTCTCCAGTTATTATCACGTTGAGCCAGTATTTAATATAGTATTAAAAAAATTATGGGTTAAGTGGGTGCCCTAGCCTGGGAGCCTCTCCACTACTTAGAACACATGATTCCTACAGAAAATCAAGCCCAGTGAATCTTTGGAAGAACATCCATGGCTGAGGTGGAAGTTGCCTGTATTAGGATTTTGCTGGCCCCACTGATGGCTTGATGGGTTTCTAAAACTGAAATGACTACAGAGGTGTAGAGGCCAAGGTATAGACATGTGAGCAGGCGGGGGACAAGGACAGCTGAGTTAATGTTCACATGAAAGTGGTTTTGTCCACTTTCAATAGTCAGTAGCTCGAGGCTTGGCGGAAGGCTAAAACTATTACTAGAGATGCTGACCTACTTGCAGAGAAGTTAGAGTTTCTAATTTGGGCGCTTTGGCAGATCTGCTCTGTAGCACATTGAATAAAATCCTTTAAACATAAAAGTTGGTATATATGTAGTGAAGGTCTTTAACAAAGTGATATTTGGTATAAATCCTACATCAAACATATGGTTTTCCCTGAGTAGGGAAGAACATGAATTATGAGGAATTATCTCTGAGATAAGTTTGATGTATCCCCCAAATGAAAAGTTCTTACTATGAGAATAGTTAGGGGAAAACACAAATCCAACACTACTGACCTGTCCCTAAAAATTTCAACATCTTCTGTGTCAAGCAACCATCAGAATAGTTCCTGATATTATGGGAGCTAAAAATCAATGACTTTTAAATATGTTGTTTTTGTTTGAAAACTGTCAATCTGAGAATAAGTAAGTGAACGAGGAAAAAACTTGTTTTCCCTTGAGTTTTTATCTCAGTTTTTTAAAAAACTGGACAAATTATTTTAATGTTTACTTTTCATATCTGGATATAATCATCCATTTTCCACAGAAATCATATCTCAAGTCACTTGAAATTTCTGACTTAAATATGCAGTTATAATTTATTACGATATGCCATCCTCCAGGAAAAACTATGATAAGCTATAAATTCACAAAATCGAGAAGAATAATATAAATGCCATTCTTTATTCCAATGGTGTCTTGAAAGAATGAGCAAAAAAAAGCTCCATCCATGAAAGGTATTTTGTAGTATCATAAAGAGCAAAACACTACAGTTATGAAAAGGTTACTTCCTTACATATAATATAAATGAAAGTTATTTATAAAACGGTATGAACACTCTCATCATTAACAGCAAATTCTTGGCTCTCCTGAGCTGCGCCTAAATTCCATCCCCCACCCCCCACATGCACACATGCACACGCACACACACACTCACCTGTACAGAGGCCTCACTCTTCATGAGGTAGCGAACCTTACTGAGAATAGACTGCTGGAGCTGGGGCCAAGATATGGCTCTGTCTTCCCTTATCAGGAAAGGTGGCCCAAACCTGAAAATCCAAGCAAATCAGGTTATTCTAACAAAGGAAAAACCACCAACATCTAACAGTCATGAGTGGTTTGCTCTACTCATGGCTTCTTCTCAATTGGATAAGAGTTAAGAGCCAAGCACAACAACTCAACAACAAAAAAGCAAATAATCTCATTACATAAGTGCATATATAAGAATAACATCTATTAGATATTGGGCAGGGGGGAGGGGGCAGGGGGGAAGAGGGAGGAGGGGACGGGTATATGCATACACAAAGAGTGCAATGCGCACCACGCAATAGGATGGACATATTTGAAACCTGGACTGAGGGGGGCAGGGGGGCAAGGGCAACACACGTAACCTAAACATCTGTACCCCCATATTATGCTGAAATAAAAAAAAAAAGTAAGCAAAGGATCTGAATAGACCTTTCTCAAAAGAAGATATATACACATGGCCAACAGGCATATGAGAAATTGCTCAACATCACTAACCATCACGGAAATGCAAATCAAAATCACAATAAGATATCATCACACCCCTTTTAGAATGGTTATTATCAAAAAGACATATGTAACAAATGTTGGCAAGGATGCAGAAGAAAGGAAACTCTCATACACTGTTGGCGAGAATATAAATTAGAACAGCCGTTATGCAGAACAGTATGGAGGTTTCTCAAAAAACTAAGAATAGAACTACTATATGATCCAGCAATCCCACTACTGGGTATCTATCCAAAGAAAAGAAAATCAGTATGTCAAAGGGATGTCTGCACTCCTGTGTTCATTGCAACATTATTCCCAGTAGCCAAGGGATGGAACCAACCAAACTGTCCATCAACAAATGAACATATAAAGAAAATGTGGTATATTTACACAATGGAACACTATTCGGCCATAACAAAGAATGAAGTCCTGTATTTGCAGCAATATAGATGAGGATGTTATGTTAAGTGAAATGAGCCAGGCACAGAAAGATAAATACTGCACGTTCTGACTCATATGGGCGAGCTAAAATAGTTGATCTCAAAGAAGCAGAGTGTGGAATGGTGGTTCCTATAGTTTGGGAAGGGCAGCAGGGAAGCAAGAATAGGAAGAGGTTGGTTAACAAATACAAAATTACAGCCAGATGGGAGGAATAAGTTCTAGTGTTCCACAGCAGTGTAGGGTGGCTATACTTAACAATAGTTTATTGTACATTTTCAAATAGCTAGAAGAGAAGATTCTGAATCTTCCCAACACAAAGAAATAAATGTTTGAGGTGATGGATATGCTAATTACCCTGATTGATCATTATATACTGTATACATGTATGGAAATATTATATTGTACCCTATAAATATGTATAATTCTGTGTCAATTAAAAATAATAAATCTTAAAAAGAGCCAAAGCACAATATTAAATTATCAAAGAACCTCATTGCAAATGGAGACATTGCAATGTAAACCTCTGTTTACAGAGTCAGAGATGCAAAGCCAGAGAGCACTGCAATGTACACAGGTTGCTCCAAATGTCAGGCTGGCCGATAAACTCTCTTCTTACAGCTGGGAGTAGACTAAGAGAACATTCACACCAGAGGAAAGCAAGACAGAGATAAATCCAGATGACACAATCGTTGGTTTTGTGTATCAGGAATATTCTCTTAACGGGGAATGTTTTCCATACCCAAGCTGAGGGGTGCACAGCAGGGAGCCTGTAGTACAGAGTAGGCCTGCGGCTGTAGGTCCCACTTCTGCTGGACAAATCACTGACCACTCGCCAGTCCTTGGCCACACTGCAGTTTGTGTGAAGAGCCAATGAGATAAGAATGTGAAACAAACTCTGCTAAACCACAGCACAAATTCGAGGTGGTATATCCGGACTGGCAAGGGCACAGTGCACCCATTGTTACATGGACAGATCAGTTTATTTAACTAAGCTTGTACTGTGGGGCATTCAGGTTGCTTCCAAGTCTTTATTTAAACAATGCTTGCTAATGGCAGGAACTCGATATAGCCTTGCACGTAACCTCTGGGTGCACATAACCAATTGTTCCTTTAGGATAAACTTCCAGAAGTAAAAAGGCAAGAGCAAAGATATCTATTCCCAAACTGCCCTCTAGAAAAGCCATACCAATTTACCTGGTTCCCTGGCCTCTGACCCAGAATGAGTATTATCAATTTCTAAAAATTATTTAACACTCTGAAAGGTTAAGAATAGGATATTGCCGTCGCAATCAGAATTTCTTCTACTACTAACGACGCCGGATATTTTAACCTATGCTTGTGTTTCTTCTGTGAACTTATGCTCATCCCTGTGGCTCATTTTACCAAGAGTGTTTATTTCATTCTGTTGAGAGAGAGCTAGGTTTTAAATGATGGATATGAATCCTTCACCTCTTCACATGACATAAATACTTTTCCTCCTCTGTCCTTTGCTTTTCAAATTTAGTTTAAAATTTTAAAGAAATCTATAGCCTCCCAAATTAGGTGTTAAAATAGCCCCCCAGCCAAAGACATAAATATTCCCCTGTATTATTTTTAAGTTATTTTATGGTTTCCTTTTCTATAGTTACCTCTCTAATCAATCTGAAATTTATACATGTGAACTTATGGCAGGAGGGAAAAATTGATCATTTAAAATAAAAAGAAATCAATTAGTCTGGTCTTACTTATTGAATAACTCATTTACTTTCTAGTAATATGAAATATTACACTTTTATCATATAATAAATACAGATACTTGGCCTTTTCTATTCCATGGGTTTCATTGTATATTCTTCTACCCATATTATCATATTTTAATAATTAAAACTCTATTCTGCATTCATATTAATAGAACGACAATCCTGCTTCCTTCCTTACTCTCTCACAATATTTTTCGGCTATTCTTACCAGTTTATTACTCCAGATTCATTTTAGAAACACTTTATCAGTCTAAATATATCTTAATGGAATTCTATCTTTTAAACACTTTATTTGGACTATATAAGAAAGCTATCTGTTTTATCTGTTTTTGTGTATTTGTCATATAACCAGTCACTTTTCTGAACCCTTTTATTAGTTCTAATCACTTTCCAGTGCTTGGATTTCTGGACAGACAACCAAACAATCTACAAATAGTGGCAATGTCATGTCCTCTTATAGCCAGTTTCTTTCAGTACCATCTCATAACACAATATAAAATAACAGCGGTAAGAGCCATAGTAATTGTTCCTCCAATTAACAGGAAAGCCTCTACCTGGTGTTTAATAGTTAAGAATGACATCAGCCGCCTGTGTAAGGCAGTCACTTCTGATCCTCTTGATCAAAAAGTATCCGACTTCCTATTCCTAGTTTATTAACCTTGGAAACATATTTAATTTTATTCTAGACAGAATCCCAAGTACAAATCCCAGACATCACATGAGAAAAGGATGAAGTTAAACATACCTGCTAGCCTGCTGCCCTGACCCCACCAAGTTACAGAAGAGGATTAGCACCTTGTTCTCACCGTGGAGAGACAGGGGGAATCGCTGACTCTCACGGGCTGCCAAGCGTGGGGAAACCGACAACCCTGATGGATGAGCTGGAGAAGAGAGAATGACATTCATATTCCTAAAGGAGCTGGGTCAGAACCTTGGCTTCTCTAAGCCCTTCTTTCTCTCTGAGCATCTATTAACCACCAGTGGGAGACACGAGAAGGCTTTAGGGGAGGAGACAATCAGGTTCATGGCACTCGTGCCATCTGATACTTGGCACACGAATATCACATACATGGTAGTGAACTTGTAGTTGTGTTCAGCCAATAATTTTAAAATAGGGACAAGAATTTTAACTAATACTTTTCTAAGCAATCTGAAAACTATTCCGAAATAGCTCTGGTTGCTTTACTACCTTCATCAGAGAGCCCTCAGAGATCCCCTCTCTTAGAAAGTCAACATAAGAAGTACACAGAGAAGGTGAGACTCTCTACCAATGAGGAAGCAGAGGAACTAGACTAGCCTCTATTTCCAACCAGTTCTGACATTTTGACTTTCAAGGGAAAGATGTGTCACCTATGACTGAATTTGAAACAAGGACTCATTTCACTTTGTTGTAACACAGTCAGGGTTAGTCAACGTCTGGTTCCAGACTCCAACGCCCAGAGTTTCCTTGACAACCTAGAGAACTGCAAACATCCTGCCCGACAGCTTGGTACCTAGGCTGGCTGAGGACATGCGGCCAGGGCATAGGATTCATCTGGGGTATATCATAACACTAGCACAAGGTCCTTTAAATATGGGTCTTCTTGACTGGCCAATGGGGCCAAAATGTATACTGAACTACAAATAAAGGCTGTTAGAAATTGACCATTTGAGTCAATCTAAGGTTTAGAAAAAATAAGTATTAGGAAGTAGAACTATTTTTTTTAAAGTCATTTAGTAACCTCTTTGACCATCTACTGCTCAAATTTGTAGAAATTTTACATCACAAACATAGACATGGAACCATAAGAGTCCTGAGGACAAAGATGACCCAGCACCTATACTAAACAGTGATTCTCAGAGGGTGGTTCCCAGGCCAGCAGCACCAACATCACCTGGGAACCTGTTAGACATGCAGACTCTCAGGCCCCACCCCAGGTCACCGAATCACAAACTCTATGGGTAGGGCCCAGAAATCTGCTCTAACAAGCCCTCCAGGTGATTCTGATGCAAAGATTTTCAGAACCCCTATACTAGTTAAATAATTTTTAATATCAATCATCTGTATACCAAATTATCCAGGAAAATAAGCTTGACAGTTCCCAGTGCTAAAACTAGATGTTTTATGCCTTAGCACCCGAAGACTACTCTCTCAAACTTATAACTCATAATAGCCAAATAAAATTATGCAAAGTGCTATTGTACCTGAGAGTGTCCCCTGGCCAGGTGACGGAGGGACTTGGAAGGCATACACATTATCTCCTTCTGCAATGGTATTCAGGTCCTCTTCATCAAAGAAAGACCGCTGGAATCCACTGGGATACAGTTCAACCAAGATCACCTGAAAGGAGAAGGATCATTTTCCCTCTTGATTTCTCAAAGAGAACTTAACAGATAAGAAATCTAAAAGTGACTGAGAGTCAACACCCCTTTTTACCGTTTCCTTCCCTCTAAGTGGCTACATATTTTTAGTAGTAAAACACAGTAGGTATAATAATTAGATTGACCACGGACATCTCAACTGCAACAAAAAAGAAAACTGAAAAATCTGAAGTTTTATACCCAGCTAAACTATTATAGAAAACGAGAATAAAATAAAGCCCTCCTGGGGTAAACAAAAAGTGAGTGCTTACTTACTAACAGAACTCCACTGAAAGAACTTCTCAATAGGGTTACTAACCTTTTTCATATTATGTCATACATAAAAAATGTTTTTATGGAACACTGAGTTAAACAGAAGGAGATGGTTCTGTAGTGCAAGAGGGAGTGACTACCTTTGGGGTCCTGGCTGCCCTAGACCCAACTCTCCTGCCCTCAGGGCTGAAGAAATTGATATCTCAGCACACATAACCCATTCCATTTACAGTATACTGGCTGGGAAGTTCTCTTTTAAAAAATATATTTCAAAATTTAAAAAAAAAATACTGAATCAGAAGGAAAATTTTAGTTGTAAGAATAAATTATGAACCAAACAAATGGTAAACATGGGTAAATGTAAATATTCATTGACCATATCAAACTATAATATTAACTATTACTACTACAGCAATTCGGGGGAGAAGGAAGAAAGAATTAAAATACAGGACAGCAGTATCTATTTATAATAACATCTAAATCAAAAAAGTATAAGGGAAATTAAAGCACACTAAGATCCTTGTGTTGTTTGGGAAAATTAACATCAGGCTTTTAAAATTATGCATGTTGATATTTTATTAATAATAATAACTATTAAAAGAATAGAAATATAATATATATGTCCCAAACCAGAAGAGATAAAGAAAAGTTGCCGGGGAGCACTAAAGGGAGGGAAGGGCACGCCTTTAACCTGCATTTGGATGAGGCAAAGACATAAAGTGTAACTAGAATGTTTGTATCCTTACAATATCTTGGAACAATAATAATAAAAAAAAAAAAAGAAAGAAAAGAAAAGTTCCTCAATCCAACAACAGCAGAAAAGGAGGAAGGCAGGGTAAATAGAAAGCATAAAATGACTAAAATAAATCAGAACATATCCATAATCATAGATAATGTAAGTAGAATATACTTGCCAATGAAATAAACAAAACATCAAAATAGAGTTTAAGTTCCATTCAAAATGCCCATCCCTAGTGAGTACCATGTCCCTGAACAAAGACACCACACCTCTCGGAATCCTGACAGTCCTTCTTCTACACTCTTAGTTATCTGAACTCGAACCTGTCTCAGACTTCCTCCTTTCGATCTTTTCTTTCTACCATTTTCTCCCCCTGGACTTGCGCCCACTGTCCTCTCTCTCAGTAGGTTCCCATAGAGCACTTTAAGTTGACAAAGCAAGGTACACACATTTTCCCTCCTTTTGAGATTGTCATGAACATCCTACAAGGTGTGATGGAGGTCAGAGGGGCTAACTGGGTGGGGACAAGAAAGAGCCCACTGGGGAGACAGAAAGGCTCAGTAACCATGGTGTTTATGCGATGCAGACATATGTAAAACGTAACAAACCTCAACCTTAAGATACGTGTTATCTTTATTGTATGTGTATAGTATGTGTATGTGTGTTGTATTTTAACCTTAAGAAAAAGGTTAAACATATTTTTTGATTTGAAAAAATCCCATGAGGTAGTCAGGGAAGTATAAATTTCCCATGCTACAGTTAAAGACACAGAGGACCAATCACATACTTTGTCTGGGGTGGGAAAGCTAGAGAGTTGCTGAATCACAAGGAGACCCCCATTCAGGGCCCCTCACATCCTGCTACACTGCCTTGAGCCACAATCACCTCGACCCCACCTTTCAGAGGGCCCCTCCAGGCACAGTGAATCCAATCCCTTCACCAAGATTCCTTCTCTGAAAAAACCTAGAGCACAGCCATCCCACCTTCCCCCAGATCTCCTCACATCATCGGTTCCCTTAGCAGTTCTTCATACTTCATTAATTGTCCCTTCACTATCCTGGTTTATATCCAGGAGTGAAAACATACAATAATGACTTAGGCTATGAAATCAAGCCATCTGCATTCAAATCCCGGCTCAGCCACTTACTGGCTGTGTGACATTGGGCAATTCACTTAACCTCTCAGGACTTCCTTTATCTTCATAAGTAAAATGAAGATAATTGCAATGTCTTCTTCACAGGATGCTTGTGATTAAATCAGCTATGAATATCAGTCGATAGAACAGTGCCCCATACTTAGTAAGCACTGAGGGCTAGCTACTGTTGGAATTATTGCAATCACAATCATCATCACCTTCTTGGAAGGCAAAGTGTCCTTTTCCGGTCATTCTGGGTAAATACAGGGAGAAGTCAAGGCCCAGTCATCAAGGACACCAGACTCCACTAGTCAAACAGAAACCTATGAGTCACGCTGGAGTCACCTGGGAACCACAGATCGGCCTAGACAGTCTAGACAGTTGGCCCTGTTAGCATCCTGTCATCCAGTGACCAGGCCCCAGTGCAACCCCATCACACCTCATCTGCAGGGACGCCTCCTTCCTCTGCAACCATCTTCCTCAGGGCTGCCACTGTGCTGAGGATCGGCACGGCCAGCCCAACCCGCAGGAACTGCTGGCTCTTAGAGGGGAAGACCAAGGTGACGCTCAAGAATCTGGAAAATAGGAAGAGGCAACATCCTTAAAGGACTGACAAGAACTGTCAACACCACCATTGACATTGGATCAAGTTCAGCACTTCCGTCATCTCTGCTTCCTGGTTGGGTCCCTGCACTTTAGGTATACTGTCACCAGGTGGCAGCAGAGAGCCAAATTGCCTAAACTGCTTTTCCAGAGACTGGAAATAAAAGGTATTTGGTTAAGAATCACCATATAGATCTCTAAGCTCAAGGCTCTATTTGTTCAGCAGATAAGCAAAAACAACCTCTGAATTTTGACAAGTAAAGTTGCTTTTTCCAGTACAAAGCAACACTGTTGATGATACGCTCTCTCTTTAAGAAATTCTCCCTTGGGAATCTGCTTCCACGTCCCACTATCCCCAGCAGCATAGTCTTCTAGCTACTGTTTCTCTTGTCTATATTGCGGTCATTGTCCAAGTCACACAGCTGATTAGTAGAGCTGGGATTTGAACCTGGGCAGTTTGGCTCCAGAGTCAGTGATCTTAACCACTGTGCTATGGTGCATCAGGCCAGGAACCTTAGATCACATCTATCAGTAGACACTATCCCGACAGTGTCACTGATGATAGTACAAGCCAATCGTTATACTTGTAGTGCAGGTGATCAGCAGCACAGGATTCTAGAGGAGAAGGGGAGACTGAGTTGCCAAGGAAGGCTTTCTGAAAACGCCATGTCTTCTGCTGCATCCTAAGGATGGAGGACAGACATCAACAGGTAAGAGGAATGGCACTTAAGGAGGTGGCGAACAAAAGGAAATGCCTGTCTCATGCCAGTGAAGGCACCCCACGTAGGAGCTCACTACCATTCCAGCACACTGACCTTGGCCAGTTGCCTTAGTGGTCACTGCCAAGACCCGGCTCCTTGGAAGCAGCCGTCACCACGCGCCTCCTACTCTGACGGTGTTGAGCTCTGCTGCGCCCCTTGCCCAGCCCTGCTTCCACTTTTCTTCTTTCTCACCTCCCCCAAACAACACTTTTCCTCTTTCTTTGCTCCTTAAAGAAATCTTTTTCCTACTCCTTCCCAAAGAAGAAAAAGGATTTTGAAATAAGGCAGGGAAAAGCAGGTTTTTTCTCTCGTTTGCCCCTGTCCGCCCACGTGATATCGATGGGCCCACGCCAGCTTCCGAACAGGCCACGGACCTAGACCTGGCAACGGTGCTGATAAGCGAGAGCATTCTGTTCCCGATACCTTCCTCAGATAAAGAAGGGGCACGGCAACCTTTCCGTTTGATTGTCACATTCAATAACTTCGCTTCACCCGGCTCCGAGACTGGTTTCTGGAGAAATGCTGGCAGAGAGGCAAAGGAGAGAAAACGGCAGATGCGAGGCCAGAAGGTTTCCCGTAACGAGTGAGGATGAAGTCAGGTTCACCGGGCAAGCTGCGGCACTCACGTACCTCGTCTGGCGCAGGGGGATGGGCAGGGACACACACAGGAAAGGATCGAAGGTGTTGCTCTGTTTCAGGCAGTGGGGACAGGTCAAGGAAGATCTGCCAGGGTGAAGAACAGAGAGGGAAGTTTAATCGCATGACAACGACGTGGCGGTCCCTCAAAAAGTTGCACATAGAATAGCCACTGCATTTCTGTCCCCAGCAATTCCACTCCTAGGTATGGACCCAGAAGAATTGAAAACAGGTGTTCAGATGTTCGTACACAAATGCTCACAGCAGTATTCACAATAGCCAAAGTGTAGAAACAACACAAATGTCCACCAACAGATAAATGGGCAAACAGAACGTGGTACAGCTGCACGGTGGAATGCATCAGCCATAAAGAGGAACGAAGTGCAACGAACCTTGAAAACACTGCGCTAAGTGAAAGAAGCCAGACACGAAAGTCCACATATCGTACGATTCCGTGTATACGAAATACGCAGAATAGGTAAGGCCACGGAGACGGAAAGCAAGTTGGGGGCTGCCAGGAGCTGAGGAAGAGGGTGATGAGGACTGACTGCTCACTGGGTATAGGATTGCTGTTGGGGTGATGAAAATGTTTAGGAACTAGAAGGAAGTGGCGGTTGTACAACGATGTGCATGCCACGGAACTGTACACCCAAAAACGGTTGATTTTATGTTACGGGATTTCCACCCCAACAAAAATAAAGTGGGGGGAGAGAGCTGAGTCACATGTATGGTGCACTGAGTGTGGGAAGGGAAGCCAGAACCCCCCAGATAGGAACCCAGCATGCCAACTGCCAAGCTGAAGGCATCTCAGGGCTAGCTTTTCCCTTGCTGCTCAGCCTCCCTGAGCACCCAGAATCACAAAAGAAGCTTTTTAAAATTTCAAGATTCTGTTTCAAGGCTGATGGAGAGGGGCCCAGACAACAGAATTAAAAAAAAAAAAATCCAGGGAGCTTTTATGCTCCCCAGGTGACTCTAATGTTCAGCCAGGGTAGAGAACCACTGACGCAGTCCACCATCCTCATCGTACTGATGAAGAAACAATAAAGTTCAGAAAATAGCAGCTAATAGTGACAGCTAATGTTCAAATGGTGTTTACTAAGAACTGGGCATCATTCTGAGCACTGGGCATATATTAACCGATTTACTACCCATAACCGCCAATATCATACCCATCTACAAAAGAGAAAACTGAAACACAGAGAAGTTATTTGCCAAAGGACACACAGTTCTGAAGTGACAAAGCCAGGCTCAGTTTCCAGAGCCCATGTTCATCATCATTCCTACGTTCTTTAGTACCAGTGGATGAGGCATCAATTGGTTCAGAGTATACACACTATTTATATTCTTTTAACTCTTTGAAATTTAATACTCCATACTTTAAAACGGATCTCTGAAAGTGAAGTGCAACTTTTATATTCCACATAGGTGCTTCAATTTTATTTCTTTAATCATATAACGTATCATGTTCTTCCAAGATAGAAGTTAATGTAGATTTTACCACATTACTTATCCTAAAATCTACATTAACTTCCTGGAGGATGTGGAACAAGACCGCTGGCAGTCGGGCTCTGAAGTCCACGCTCTTACCACTGGACAGACTCGCCAGGGTAAGTGAGCAAGTCGACCAGAGCTGGGATCAGAACAGGTTTCCTGGATTCCGGTGGAAAGCGCTAGCCCTGCTTGATTGGTTTTCCACTGAGCAGAAAGACACATGCAACGTAAAACCCCAGTGTGCTGCCCAAGGCGACCCTGAGTGATCTGCTCAGTGCAGGTCCGTTCTCTTGGATACAAGTGAACAGAATGTCAAGCCGATCTTAGAAAACAGACCCCAGGACTGAACGCCCAATCACTCTTGCTGCCTCTGGTAGCTTCCCCTTGGAAGAACCGTGACAGTGCCTTTGGTATCGGACAGTGAGTGCCAGCCAGCATGGGGACCTGATGTCGGTGAGGTCCCCTCTGCCACCCCGTTTCTCCTCCGATCCTTCTCCACCTTCGCCCATCACATACTTAGGCATAAAATTGGCCTAAAGGATATATTTTTGTCCTTGGGAAATTTCCAAATTCCCATTTCACTTGTATATGAACAAATGAAAGAGGAGATTTGTCGGTGACTTCTTCATTTTTTTTCAGCCTCGTGAAACTAAGCCGCGTTGTGTTTTTCTTGTAGAGTTGCAACATATTTAACTGGTTCAGGGATATGACCTTTATATTGAACCACGAACCCCTGTCAGGCAGCAAGAGGTGTGCGGTTTGCAAAAAAAAAATAAATGGGCTAATTGTATATTTAAAGCATGAAGAAAATATACTGTTTTCATAATAAACTACAGAAAGGATGTGAAATACTCCTGTTTCTCGAAGGTTGAGAAATGAGGACAGAGTGAATGGGACCAACAGATCTGGAAGAGGACAGAGAGGCAGTGTCGCTTTTATAGAAAACTCTGACCATGTTACCAGGCTTAGCAATAGCCCAATGTGGCCTGAGAGGTCCTTTCGTCCTCGTGTCCCCTCCAAGGCATTCTCAGTCCTGTCCTATTGTCCCCCAGGTGCTCACAGGGCAAAGGGACAGAAAATCATGCCACTGCCCTTCAGTGTTCATGTGTCTGTTTCCCTAAGGTATCCAGTTGTCAAACTGCTTCTGTTACAAAGCTAATCAATTGCTTTCCACCTCCTGCAAATGCCCAAACGTGAGCCGCAGGCTTTGACCCTGACGTCTTGCCACTCTGCTCTTTAACTGTTGCCAACACGTACATATCTTACACCTCAAACCCGGCCAACTTGACCCGCTCACTGGGCAGTAGAACTGACATCTATGCAAACCACGACAATTATGACAACACATAAGCAAGATGTCACCATTCCAAAATCTGTTCTGAGGAAGTCTTTCAAAACATACTCTGCCTAAAAGGGAATGCTCCCTGTAATGGGGGCGACAGATTAGATTTTCTGTGAATAAAGGCAATGAAAGACATGAAGAATCTGAACACACACACACACACACACAAAACACACAATCCCTACTCCAGCCAAAACTCCAGCATAGTAACAATCCTTGGTTATTCGAATTGCAAGACATTTTTAGGTTGTGATAACAATCACATGGAATAACTAAGTATTTTCCCTACGGCCATACCTCCGGCACTCTAATGCTATTCTCTATTCTCTCCTCCAGCCAAAGTAAAAAGGGCTTAAGGGGAGATGGAAGAGGGAGAATCTCAGTGAACAGAGGCCTCTGAATTAACCCATGATAACATCCATCTCGTTCACAGAGAAGGCGGATCCCACCCCAAGCACACCCTACCCCATGGAGAGGAAGCCAGGGAGGGATGGGGCAACAGGTACCACCAGCTTGGAGCTGCCCCCCTGACCACTGCAGAAAAGCACCTCTCAGTCCTCAAAAGCCCTTGCCTGGATGGGCATCCCTGGTGACACTTTTGCTTTACTCTAGACCATCAGGCACAGAGTAGGTGTTTTAAGCTGTCACCAGTCCATTTTTAGCATGAACACGTCGCCTCTTACTCATCACCCTGCAGGGAAGAAAGCTGCCCAAGGGCACTGGCAGTCTTTAATATCCGATCAGCTCAACGTCGCTCCCTCAGGAACGCCCCCACCCCTGACTCACCCCGCACCAAGGCAGGCACCTGCAACGTGCACTTCGGAACACCCTCGAGTTTTCCTCCTGAGCACTCGCCAGTTATAATTACGTAAAAACTCAGGAATCACCCTAGACTCTCATCTTTCCCTCAGTCCCTCCACCACTCAGCCCTCAGCCCCTTAGCAGCCAGTCCTGCTGCCCCTACATCCAAAACTCACTCCAAACCCACCCACTGCCCTGCATCTCCACCGCCGCCTTCGCGGTCCTTGCCACCATCACTCTCCCACCAGGACAATGGCAGCAGCATCACCCGCTGCTCCCGCCTCCTCTCCTGTAAGAACCAGTCACCTCTTAAACTGATGAACGAGACCACATGCCGCTTTAAACTCCGCAGTGGCTTCCTGTGCCCTCTAGACTGAAACCCACACACTTGGACCAAAAACCTGCCCTACCAGGTCCTGCCCACTCCCTACCCACTCACCCCACGGCAGCTCCCTTGGCCTTTCCATTCCTTGAACTTGCCAAGACCATTCCCAGCCCAGGCCCTTTGCCGTTGCTGTTTCCTTTGCCCGGAATACCATGGTGCCAATTATCTGAATGGTGGACTCCTTGTCGCTTGATTCTCAGCTCCGATGCCCTCGGAAAAGCAGTCTTCTCTGACCCCCTTATCCAATGCTGGTTGCCCCCGCCAAGTTTCCCCTTGTCAGTTCACCGGTCACTAGCACATGTCACTTGCTTACACGTGTACTGCCTAATATCCCCCAACAGAATGTGAGCTCCACGAGAACGGGGGCTGAGTCTTGTTCACAGCACCTAGAAGAGAACCCGCACCCAGGAGAGCATGAAGGAACAAGGGTGTATTGGCTGGCATTTCTCTCTCATGGGCAAGGAGCTACGTTCCTCACGGTAACCGTGGACCAGGCACCATAGCAGACACTCGAATACTTGAAAGAAGGAAAGAGAGTGAACGTGGACAAGCGAGGAAGAGGGTAGAGAGAACAAAGTGAGCAGAGAAATGCGTGAGTTTGTTGTACAAGGACGCCAATGGATGCTACCTGGTGGCAATTATCGGTGACCCCTCCCTTCTCTAACACACACGCACCTTATACTCTCCTCCCTCTTTCTAAATGTTCATCTTTCCCTTCGCCTATTTCTCTCTTCCTCGTCTCCTTATTTTTGTCTCCAGCAGCCTCTGCTTTGGGCACCTGAAGCTAAGACAGATGTCCTACCGGCAGCTTTCATAGCCAGTAGCCGTCAAGGTCAGCAGCCGCGAAATCAGGTTTCCCTTCTGCATACCTCCTGGAGGGTCACCCCAGCCCCCAGGAAATGAGCGGGCCTTCCTTCAGGCACAAGGAAATCTGGGCTCATTTAGAAGAGATTTCTGTTGTCCAATATTCTAAACAACCAAGGCAGGAACGGAGGGCCCCACTGTCGTTCTGGCTGTTTCTTCAGGGCCCCCTCCCTGGAGGGCAGAGAGTGAGAGAACCTCTCCAGTGGAAAGCAGCTTTGGCATTTTCCCAAAGCGTTTCAGAGACCGTTTGGTCTTCCTAAATAAACAATCACCCTTAAAGACAGTGATCATATCTTCCTTATTTTATTGGTGATTTCTGAATATACAATAAATCCTGAATCAGGACAATTTCTGGGCAATTTTAAGCAACCTCCTCCTATTCAAACACAAAGAATACAAACCCCCCAAAAGTACAGAAGTAAATGGCTGTAAGTAACGGAATTCTAGAAGATTGAATAATTGCTTCCTTGTTTGAAGAGGAGTAAATAAGAGAAGAAAACCACCAGGAGACCCGTAAACGCCACAGCAGAGCAAAGCAAAGGGAGGATCATCCGGAAGACGCAGAGAAAAGCACAGCTTTGAAATGATTTAATGCAGCGTCCAGAAGAAAAATCTTTTTGGTGTCTCTAACAGAGAGCATAGCTTCTGGGCAACAGAAAATCAAGATGAACGCACAAGGTGAAATGAAAAAACAATAGAAGAGGAAGAATGACAGAGAAGGCAAAGGTAGGACCTGTGCTTCAGAGATATTTCAGCGGGAAAATGCTGGTTCTGTCACTTAACATGCGTCCTTGCAAAAAGTCCAACCTCCCAGATTGTAATGTGCGTCTCCTGGGACTTTTGTAAGGATTAGACAAAATATATATGTGTATGTATATATATTTGGTGGGAAGCATATATATATATATTTGTATACACACACACACACACACACACACACACACATATATGGACAAGCATGTCACTTAGAGGAAGATCTCTGTAGCCAATGGCTTCCCCTAACTCCTGATCACTGTGCTCATTCTCACCTTTACTTAAGCTCGCATTTGTTCTTGTTGCATATGTTCCCACCCATTCAATCCTATTCATCCTGCAGAGCCCATCAAAAGGCACACCTCCTCCGAGCAGCCCAGGGGGATTTCTCTCCTCCAACCTCTCACTGCTACCAGTGCTTTCACTAAATATCATAATAATTAAAAACATTCTGCCTTGTATGAGCCTCTGTACTTTCATATATAAAAGCCTAAAGAGAACACATATATTCCGAAGTCAAAGGCTGTGTAATATTCTATTTTTTTATATCCACCATAACTCTGGCAACTCTTGGACTCAGAGCGACCTGTTAAAGTGGGCTCTCAACAAACAGGGAGGGTCTACCCCCTGCAGAGGGATCGCTTGCTGCCTGCAGTACAGTCCCGGCCTCCACATTCACCCTCTGTGGAATCACCCTATCACCTCTCCTCCAAGGGGAGGTGCAAGGCCCAGAGCTAAGAACGAAAAGAAGAAACACTAAAGTTCAGAGACAACAGGGATGAGCAGTTAATTTGGATTTATGATGGGAGCAAGAAGGTGTCTATGGTTTTGTGTATAATCTCAGGGTAATCTGGCAATGGGAGACTGGTTGCCCATGGTGAAGCCTGCTGGGCCCTTGGGTGATACATTCGGAATACATCCCAGTCTTACCTATATTGCGCTTGAAAGTGGCTTTGCACAAAGCTTTGACCTAGAGAAAGCTGAGCCGACGGTGACAGGCAGTTCTCAGAGGTTTTACTGGCTTCAGGCGGAAGCTACAAAGAAATGAGGAAAAGAAGCAAGATTAGATACACCTGCTATCACTCAACTGCTTTCAGACCGCTGAGCCCGTGGCTTCCTCCTGGGCCTGCATCATCCCTTTCTGGGCCTCTGATGAGTCCTGGCCTTCAGTGCTGCCTTTACCATAACACAGTGCTCTCTCAATCCCTCGACCTCCCCAAGTTCCCAAGAGAAAGAGTGTATGAAAAACCTGAAGCGTGAACTTTGACGAATGCTCACTCCTGCTCACCAGCCTCCACTACTCCCTCTGGATTGACAGTTTCTGTTCTTTATTTCCGTCCCGCTGGGCCTCCAAAGCCTAGATGCCTCTTCTACATTTCACTTGGGTAGGCTGCCAAAACCTCAAACACGTCCACCCCAAATGTCTCCATCTTCCACCTGCCTGCTAAACCCCTCCTGGCCACACCTTCCAGTGAGGCAGTTTTCAGATAAGTCCTGTCTTTTGCAGACAACCCAGGCTTTAGATGCATAAGCTTCCTTCACTCCATCCATCAGTCTTCTTGCATCCTTCCTTGCATTCCCTTGTGTGTTTGTGTTTTGTGGCTACTGTGGCAAATTAGCATCATCTGGTGTCTTCTAACAACAGATATATATTCTCTCATGGTTGTCAGGACCAGACATCCAAAATCAGTACTGCTGAGCTGAAATCAAGACATCAGCAGGGACACACTCCCTCCAGAGGCTCTAGCAGAGAGTCCACCCCTTGCCTCACCCAACTTCTGGTGGCTGCCAGAATTCCTGGGCTTGTGGCTGTGTCACTCCAGCCTTCGTGGCTAGCATCTTCCAATTCCTCTCTGTTTTGTCTCCGTGCTGCTTTCTCCTCTGTGTGTCTCAAATCTCTCTCTGCCTCTCTCTTCTAAGAACACTTGGTATTACATTTAGGGCCCACCTGAATAATCCAGGTTAACAATCCCATCTCAAGACCCTTAACTTAATCACATCTACAAAGTCTTTACCAGATAAGATAACACCTACAGGATGCAAGGATTAGGGCCTAATATTTTTGGGGGTCATTTTTTAGCCTATCCCACCTCGGGGCTCCTGCCTGCCCCAATGTCCCCAATTTCCTCTAGACCCCTATCATACCCAATATTAATTATTGCAGCTTCCTAGTTTCCCTAAGTTTATTCTTCACCCCCCACCTGCTCTCTATGACACACGGGACACGACTATTACTTTATTTTTTGAGACAGAGTCTCACTCTGTTACCCTGGCTAGAGTGAGTGCTGTGGCGTCATCCTAGCTCACAGCAACCTCAAACTCCTGGGCTCAAGCAACCCTCCTGCCTCAGCCTCGCGAGTAGCTGGGACTACAGGCATGTACCACCATGCCCGGCTAATTTTTTCCATATATTTTTAGTTGTCCGATTAATTTCTTTCTATTTTTTTTTTTTAGTAGAGACGGGATCTCACTCTTGCTCAGGCTGGTTTCGAACTCCTGAGCTCAAACAATCCGCCTGCCTCGGCCTCCCAGAGTGCTAGGATTACAGGCGTGAGCCACCGCACCTAGCCGGGACACGATTATTTATTAAGACCTTGCTATGCAAAATCGCTGTCCTGGAAGAGGTCTGTCCCTAAGGGCAACCCCAGAATCTAAGCCAGTCGGCATATAAAGCTACTCAGTAACACACAAAATTACCTATACAAGTGTCTACATAGGGCCACACATAAAATATGCCCTACAACAGTATTTCTCAGCTTTGCCATCATTGCTGTCCTCAAGGAGTCTTTTTAGACAATTTTTCCTAATCGCTCCCACCATGAAACTTTAATATCACAGATAAACTGTACATGTGTCTATGTACTATATGAATATCTGTCCCCCAAAGACCAATTTCTGGCACGTTG
>CAUYSK010013593.1:0-13244 GCA_963575035.1 Avahi laniger | reverse complement strand
CTTCTGTGCTCAAGATTATACATTTATAGTTTAAAACAAAAGAGTTTACAGTAACTGTTCAATAAGTGCTCATTCAGTTTTTCAGTGATTTAGAGTAATAGGTAAGTTAGAGTTTTGAAAGTTGAAGGAAAAATTTTCTGTTTTTAAAAAAACCGATTGACTCACTTCGTACTCTTTCTCTGTGCTTCATTGAGAGTTGTACTTTTCCTTGTTGATAACACAGGACATAAGCAAAACAAAAACAACAAAAAACCCCCATAACTATGATACCATCTGGCATGCATCTTTTTGGAAATTCCCACTCTTGTCAACAAGTCTACATGATGAATCTTCATGAACTCACCTCCTATGATTTATGTGTATTTTTCCTTCCTGAGTTTATGTAATAAGAACATCAGAGAAAAGCTCATTATTAAAGTGCTTGTAAACTTCCAGTAAAGGAGGAATTTACAAGAATGCTTAGTAATATTAAACTAAGAAATGGGAAAGAAAAGATGGTAATTTGTGTATTGTTAATGTCCAAATGCAGATTACTTTAGCTTTCAAGTAGAGGCATGAACACTTGACACTCTGATGTTAACATCTATAGAATTATTTGTTTTATGGATTCACTATGCATTTAGTTTTTCATATGCCCTCAGGGGAATGGGCCAAGAGCCTATGGGCAGGAACCAGAGAGAAAGATTATCAATCATTAGGCAGATTCCAGGTTATTAGTGCTGTTCAAGGGATGATCGAGCTACTTCATGGAGGGGCAAGCTGTCTGGCAACGCACTGGATCCAGATTGGCAGAAGAGTTGGTAGTGAGGGTTCAGGCATTGGGTGGGGGAATGAACTAGATAATCTTTAAAATCCCTGCATCCTGGGATTCTTTGGTCTGAGATTTAGAGAATAGAAGCGGATAGTAGGTTATTGATAATATCTTGGGGGTAGGGACTGAAGAATGTCTTTTTGAAGTACATTTTATGTTTTATTTGTTTTAAAATTCTTTTTTTCCTTGCCCACATCAACCAGAAACCCCTCAGTTCCTGCACATGGGTGAGATCATAGATGGTGTAGACATGAGAGCTGAGGTTGGACTTCTCACCCGGAATGTTGTGATCCAAGGAGAAATGGAGGACTCCTGCTATGCAGAAAATCAGTGCCAATTTTTCGATTATGATACCTTTGGGGGACATGTTATGGTAGGCAAAAGAACTTGATGATTTATTTGAAATCCTGGTTGCTGAATGCATGTTTAAAAAAACTTTCAAGTTTTAGAACGAGATATATATAGAGATATTAAAAAGGAATCATATTTCACTTCTCTCAAATGACAATGAGCAGGTTTTAGATAATTAAAAGAAAATGTTGTACCTTCATTTAGTTGACCTGGACCTGTAGTTAAACCAGTGAAGAATTGTTCCATGAAGAGTTAAATCAAAATATTGGGAAGAACTAACTACACAGAGAAAAAAATGAAGGATCTTGGTATCCATGCATGCAATTTCTTAATGAATCAATTGATTCTTTTAAAAACATGATATTACTAAAAGGGAAACAGTAGTAGTGTGCACATACAAAATATGTTTCTATAGTAATATTTTTTGATTTTTATTTTGTAAAAATATCGAGTACTTATTATATGGTAAGCCATATTCTGTATACTAATCTGTTTTTTTTTTTTTTTTTTTTTTGAGACAGAGTCTCACTGTGTTGCCCTGGCTAGAGTGCCGTGGTGTCATCCTAGCTCACAGCAACCTCAAACTCCTGGGCTCAGGTGATCCTCCTGACTCAGCCTCCCGAGTAGCTGGGACTACAGGCATGCACCACCATGCTTGGCTACTTTTTTCTATATGTTTTTAGTTGTCCAATTAATTTCTTTCTATTTTTAGTAGAGACGGGGTCTCGCTCTTGCTCAGGCTGGTTTCGAACTCCTGAGCTCAAGCAATCCACCCGCCTCGGCCTCCCAGAGAGCTAGGATTACAGGCGTGAGCCACCGCGCCTGGCCTATACTGTCTATTTTGACTTTTAGGCTTCATTTTGGTTATGTATGTTTTATTTTATTTATTTTTAATTGCCTAGTGTTTCTGGAAACAAAGGTTACATATGTTTTATTTTATTTTATTTTATTTTATTTTATTATAGAGACAGAGTCTTGCTTTGTTGCCTGGGCTAGGAGAGCCGTGGTGTCAGCCTAGCTCACAGCAACCTCAAACTCCTGGGCTCAAGCAATCCTACTGCCTCAGCCTCCCAAGTAGCTGGGACTACAGGCGTGCGCCACCATGCCCGGCTAATTTTTTCTATTTTTAGTTGTGCAGCTAATTTCTTTCTATTTTTAGTAGAGACAGAGTCTCACTTTTGCTCAGGCTGGTCTCGAACTCCTGACCTCAAGCAATCCTCCCGCCCAGGCCTCTCAGAGTGCTAGGATTACAGGTGTGAGCCACCACGCCCGGCCTACATATGTTTTAAAATCACTTTTTGTGCATTGAGTAGTCTGTATGGTTGTTAGCAACATTTCTGTTGCAATGATTTCTGAAATGTTGATCAGCTTTATTTCTTTGCTTTTAGTAATATGATTGAAAACCCAGTTTTTAAAAATATTGAGAGTGCTCAAACTTTGGATCACAAAGGAATTTTAAAAAAGAACTTAAGCAAACAGTATTATGTGCTAACTAAAACATTGGGAAGGATTTAGAAATAAATAACTGTCAAATTGTGTTGGAGGTTGTAGAAATGAAATAACAAGATGAGACTTGTTATTTTGGAATGACCAAAAATTATGTGTGTGTGTGTGTGTGTGTGTGTATGTGTGTGAGAGACAGGGTCTCATTCTGTTATCCAGACTAAAGTGCAGTGGTGTGTTCACTATAATCTCAAATTCCTGGGCTCAAGCAACTCTCCTGCCTCAGCCTCTTGAATAACTGGGACTATAGGTGCCTGGCTGATTTTTTTCATTTTTTGTAGAGATGGGGTCTTGCTATGTTGCCCAGGCTGATATTGAACTCCTGGCTTCAGTCTTCCTGCCTTGACCTTGTAAAGTGCTGGGATTAAAGGTGTGAGCCACTCTGCCTGGCCATAAGATACCTGAACAAAACACTTATGCAGAGATCATTTTTGCAGCTTCCCTGATTTGCCTTTATTCCTAATTAAAGGCTATTTTAAATGGCTCTTTAAAGCATTTGCTTATGTAAAGAAGTATTTACTAAATTATTAACTGGCAATCCAGGAAAACTGGTTGCAAAAGAAAATAAATGTTTTGACATGTATTTTCCTTCAGATTTTTTCTGTTAAAACAGTATGTTTTGCCACTTTCCTGTTCTGAAAAGTATGAGTTTGATTTTGGTTCCTTGTCTTATAGATAAAGAAAAATTTTACTTCAGTTCATCTTTCTTATGTGGAATTGAGACACATGGGTCAGCAGCAGCTGGGGCGGTATCCTCTTCATTTTCATCTGTGTGGAGACGTGGATTATAAAGGAGGGTACAGACACGCGACATTTGTGGACGGCCTGTCTATCCATCACAGCTTCTCAAGGTGCATCACTGTGCATGGGACAAATGGCTTGCTCGTAAGTGGCCTTACGTTGTGTCGGTGCATGCTAGTGAAAGAGTCAATGCTCCTTAATTCTCATGACTTCTCAATCTAAGTAACCTAGCCACATGTTTTATCCTGTTCTTACTGAGAATTCTGTGATTGCTTTGTCTGAAAGAGGCCTATTTATTTTAACATTCAAATTCTCCTCTTTTTAAATTTTATTTTATTTATTCCCTGTGGGATCTAAGCAAATTATCCTCTTTAGAGATAAATAAAGCCTGGCGTTTGATTTTGCCTCTTCTGCTAAGATTAATACTTCTTTTTGCATTGGTACTGAACATGCTACAGTGAATAGCACTTGTTACTTAAATCACCATCAATCTTGCTACCAATGACATTTATACACTTGTATTTCTGCAGATAAAAGACACCATTGGATTTGACACACTAGGTCATTGTTTCTTTTTGGAAGATGGTGTTGAACAGAGAAATACTTTGTTCCACAATCTGGGACTCCTCACCAAGCCGAGCACTCTCCTCCCCACTGATAGGAACAACTCCATGTGTATCACCATCCGTGACAAAGTGTTCGGAAATTACATTCCCGTGCCTGCCACTGACTGTATGTGAGTAATTGGCAGAGAGAAAGACTCACGTGTGATGGTCCAGGCCTTTGGCTTTTGGGGAAGGTATTCTGGGGAAAGTTTTTTGTGGGCGGGATTTTTCATGAAGAATGTTTAAATCACTTTCAAAAATACCTTGCAGGGCTGTTTCAACTTTCTGGATTGCTCATCCCAACAATAATCTGATTAATAATGCAGCTGCAGGCTCACAGGTAAATAATATTAAAGTGTTTTCAGATCTTTTGTATTATTTTTGTTTATGAATCCCTGGGTTCATATGGATGTAATGTCATGTGTGCCAGTGTAACCCCTTTGAATCCTTTGTGCCAGTTAGTATCTATCTGTGAGTATAATAAGACAGGTGCCAAAGGGAAGAAAAGAGGTGGGCTAATCTGTTGAGTTATGTCATCTCCAGAGCGCATTTTTGGTGAATTATGTACAGTCTTTCTGACTTCTCATATTTAAGTCACATGTGGCTGAATAACTGATCATTTGTTTCTAGTGTTGATGAACAAAGAAAGCCTTAGCTTTTCTCTGTGAGAACGGGTCATTGTGTAGAATACTGTGACAGGTGTCACTTTGGTCAAGGGGCACATCCTTTCGTTAAATGCAAAGATTTATATACACTTGGGAATTTCATCTCCTTGGTAAAGCAGCTAAACTGAAATATGCGCTGTGAATTGTTTAAGACACACACAAGAATAATTTTTGAGAGATAAATGAACTCTTTTTGGATGATAGAAATGTCCCCCAGGCAAGATTGGAGAAATCGACATTTATAATTGTGGCTTAAAACTAATTATAATTTAAATGAATCTTTCAAGACATTATACTATTAAGATTCTAACTGTGCCGAAAACTACAGAAATAATATTCATATTTGTACAATGTGGCATTTAGAATTTTAAAAAGGAAGGAAATTCCTAGCATTGTTTCCCTAGGATGAAATAAAAGATTAATTAAAGAGAGTATGTCTTTGAGATAACATGAATCTAGGTATCACTGGGTGATGGTTAAACTCATATGTGTTATTTTCCTTAAAAACATTAAGCAATGTGAGAGTCCTGTCAGTTGAAGATCTTATTTGACAGGGCAGAGACCTGGGCATTTGATCATTTCAGGTTTTCATTTATGCATTTTCCATAAAATATGTGTTGAGCCTGTGTGGAGTTTGTGCTGAGAGTGTCTAATTGGAAAGTGAGTTTTTGAGTGAGGATAACCAAGAGGTTGCTATGCAGCCTTACCCATTGTCACTGTCTGATCTATGTTACGTTATGAGTCAACAGGCAGGGCAAAGATTCCTTTCAGCTCTTTTTAAAAGTCAGGAGTTGGAGATTAAAGCAATTGCAGAATCTGAAAAATGTAAGATGAGGTTGCCAGATACCCTCACTGCGGCTCATGTAAGAAAAGAAGAAAGCATTTCGTGCATGTTCTTCTTTGTTTTTATTCTGTGAGCTATTTCTTTTCTCTCTAGAAAAACTGTTCCAGTAAAGCGAATTTTGGCAGGGTTTTTCCTCCCAAAGTAAATCAAACCGTTTTTTTTTCATTGTACCTTTCCACTGCCTTTTACAAAGGTCCCTTTGCCTGTTTGGACACCACAGTGTTTAACAGGAAGCAACTGCTACCGTCTTATTGGCACCCTCCCCGAGCCCCATATCCCCAAACTCTGCTGCGTCCGCTCTGCCTTCAGCTGGCAGGTTATGGTATCGAGTCTTCCAGCTGACTCTCCAAGTCTTATTCCATTGCGTTGTCTGTTTTGTGCCCAGAAGAATTGAGATGGCAAACATTTTTCAGAGTAGTTTGTTTTTATTAAACAAACTTTTATTAAACAAAGTTTTTGTAAACTTTTATCATGGAAAAATATTAAATATTGCATTCATTTTGGTGTATAGGTGTATAAGCTTTCCACAATTCATATCTCTCCTCTATGCTCCCAACACTTTGTCCCAACTAATATAGTACGTTATATGTTATATTTTAGTTTTATATATATATTTAGTTATCTCTGTATTTCCCATTAGACTAAGAATGTTTGAGAATAGTCTTACTGTACATCTCCTTTGACACTGTTTAAGTTTTAACAACTTGTTTAATCCCAAATTCCACAACGTGAAGTTGTCCTTCACATTGGGCTGATTTTTAATTCAACTGTAAAATAAAAAGATTGCCACGAGAATTATGAACATTTATTTCCATTTTCATCTCTCATTTTGAGTGTCAAAAAATTCTAAACTGTTCTGTTCCTGTTTTGGTCAGCATTACTGAAATTGAACAGGCAGGGTCCAGACGGAGACAGCATCCCGATTCATACATGTGGTGGTTTTTTTCTTTTTTTTTTTTTTCCTTTGGCAAAAATTTGCCTCGGGACAGGAAGGGCATTGGAGTTGTTTGAAAGAAGTCAGTGAGTCCTGCATGTTGGTGGACAGTTGTTTAATAGGAGTGACTCATCTATTGATCAGGTTTGGAGGTAAACAGAAGAAAACCATATTGCTTAATGGTTGTACTGTCCTGGGCACATAGAAAGCTTGTTTGGTTTTAATACTGCATAACTTTTTAAAGTAGATAATGATGGGAAAGTTGTTTTGAATGTAAATTTTGGTGTTACACAATTATTTCTACCTTTTGTCTAACCCTACAAGCAAAATTAAATTTTCCTTAAAAAAAAATGATGTAACTGCTTTCAGGGTGCGAGATTATGCAAAAATTTTTTTTAAGCTACCCATCATGAGCTATGTACACATTTTTTATAGCCAATTCTGAACCTGAGACAATGAAAAATTTGTGTGAAAAAGGTTAAACTTTCTTGCGAAGCAGTTTCTGAGGCTGTTTCTTAGAGTGGCTTTATAAACTAAGGCTTTTCATGATCTTGCCCTTTCATTTATAGGATGCTGGAATATGGTATTTATTCCACAAGGAACCTACTGGGGAATCCAGTGGATTGCAGTTGTTAGCGAAACCAGAACTCACTCCATTGGGTATATTTTATAACAACAGGGTCCATTCAAATTTTAAGGTAGGTTCCTCAGTTTTAACAATCAGTACATATGATATACTGGGTAAAGGATGAACTACACTTTATATCTTAGTACATTTTGTGCTGCTATAACAGAATGCCACAGACTGGGTAATTTATAATGAAGAGAAATTTATTTGACTCACAGTTCTGGAGTCTGGGAAGTCCAAGATTGAGGGGCCACATCTGGCGATGGCCTTCTTGCTGTGTCCTCCTGTGGAAGAAGGGCTAAGGGGGAGTGAGAGAGGGTGAGAGATCAAGCTCATAGCCCCAAACCCTTTTATAATCAGTATTAATCCATTTGTGAGGATGAGCCCTCTGGACCTACACATCTCCCATTAGGTCCTACCTCCCAATACTTTTGCACTGGGGATTACGTTTCCACGAGGGGAACACACTCAAACCATAGCAGATTATAGCTGAGAAATGTCAGATTTTGATAGAACTTGTCATCAGAGAAAGTAATTTGTGATTTAAAAAAGCAGACACCTAACCCTTCCATGTTCAGGATATGTATATTATATAGCAATCCATTTAGTCACACGCAGGTATGTACGACACACACATGCACATGTAATCTGAATAATTACATAACGGACTTGATCCATGTGTTTCCATCCTCTCTCTCTTTCCTTCCCTCCCTCTCTCTCACCTTTCCAATCTTGAATATCATTACGTGTTTCTAGGGATGTACACGTTAGATGATATGCTTCTGGGGTTAATAAGTATAATTCTTCTCTACTCTTCATTCACAGTGGCTGGTTGAGTGTCCTATTAGGCATTTAATACTAATTATGTAAATAGTGAGATATTGCTTAAAAATATTTGAGCTAATTTAAGATGATACAGCTCAGGTAACTGAAAGGCCATTTGGGGACTCCAGTTTCCATGATATTTTGTACTTACCTTCCACTCCTGGTGATAAATATATATTTGGTTCATTTATGCCCACGAGACACTTTAATATTTTTATTTTATGCATGTAATGCCCGGATCCTTTATCCTAAGGTGACCCACACCAGAGTTCAATCAATACTTTCTATTTGTGATACTCAGAAGATCCTTTAAAAACCTAAGTGTGTTGTAATATGAAGAGCTTAGAATCATTTGATGAAGACTTGAGGAAAAAACTTTATACAGAACTATGATTTTTGTGAGCTGAATAGTTGATTAAGGCTAGTAATTATTGAAAGTAGCATTTCAAAATACAAATTCTCCAATTTTCTTAATTGTAAGGGTATAAAAACACCTCATTCTAATTTTTGATGTCATATACCATGATGATATGTAGTAATTGACTCTATTAATTATAAGAACAGTAAATCTAAATAAAATGACTGAATAATTGGTTTTAATTTATTGAATTTGGGAGTGACTATCCAGGACAGTACTTTATAGCCAAAGGAAATTGAATGCTGGGAGTTTTCAAAAAGAAACCTGAGATCACTCATAAATACACACACATACACACACACACACACACACACACACACAGACACGCATGCACGCACGCTCACACTCCCTGGCCCCTGTGGCTTCAATTCCTGAATCTGCGTGTAGTCCAGGTTGGTCACATTTATCCTGCCTTTTACTGACTACCCTTTGAATGTCTCACAGACACATACATAAAACATGTTCAAAACTAAAATCCTTATTTTTAGGCCCAGATCTATTCCTGTATGTCTGTTTCAGTGAATGGAACCGCTAGTCACCTAGTTGCCCAAACCAAAAATGTATGTTTTTATTGCTCTTTTCCTTACCCCAGACATTTTATCAATTACTAAATGATATCGGTTCTACCTGGTAAAGAATTCTCACTCTGTCCATTTTTCTCGGTTACTGCTAGTCTAGGTTATCTTTTTCTTCCGGATTACTGAAATGATCTCCTATCTCATTTCTTCTCTCTCTTTTTTTGTGTTGCTCCCTGCTTCCTTTCAATCCATTACCCATCTTGTAGCTAATAGTGTTTTCCTTCTTAAAATGCAGTTTGGTTATGATGCCATTGTTAAATTTCTGGTCTCCTTAGAGCATGTCATCCCTGTAGAATCTGACATTGGCTCCTCTTTGGCCTTCTTCCTTACCTTTCCTCCCGCCATACGTGCTTGTTAGTCCACCTAGGATTTTTTTTTCCTCGGATGTTCCACGCTCTCCCTCATCTCCACACTTTTGTACAAACTATTCCTTTGAGCACTTTTCTCTGGCTCATCAGCTGCTTCCACCTGCCCCCTGCCCGTTCCCCCCCCCCCATTCTTTTGCTTGGGTGATTCCTCTCCAGCCTTCCAGTCGCAGCCTTAGGAGGTCACTTCTTTCAGGAGACATTCCCTGAATCTTCTGATGTCCTGTGAAAACACCTTATTCAGTGCCCTTCTGTTCTGCCAAAGCATCGTCTACTTCCTCCGTCGTATGCTTATCAAATAAGACTGTAATTTTTAAATTTAATTCCATGTCTTCCTGCTAGTTTTTGTGCCAGTAACAGCAAGGATCGTATTTTTCTTGTTAATTGATATGTAATGCTTGGTGCCTACCACAATGTAGGCACTAAATAAGTGTTTGTTGAATAACTAAATGAGTAAAATGACAAAAAAGAAATCCAGGAAAAGAGCTGTTTTTCACAACACCAATGCTGTTTATTCCTCTCCTCCCCCTTTTTCGGTAAAAGTGATAAGCTGAAACTTGTTTTTATGAATCATTATATATGTAACTGTAACTTGGGATTCGTAGTCATTGGAGTCCATTGTTGTATTTTTCAGGCTGGCTTATTCATTGACAAAGGCATCAAAACAACCAACTCCAGTGCTTCTGACCCAAGGGAATACCTCTGCTTGGATAACAGTGCAAGGTAGAACTGGTTCTTTGCAATCACCCTCAAGCCATGTCTTGCCAAAGCAAAACTCTCCGACTCAAGCACACTGTGTTCTTTTCTCTGGTAACACATTTAAAATGAAGTTTTAAAAGTTTGTAGAAGGGTCTTGGAAAAAACATTTATTCTGTAGTTCTCAGTACTATGGCTGTGCTTTTCTTCTCTTTGAAATACCGAAGAAGTTGATGCTTTTCTCCTTTTTCACGGCTATAAATTGATATTAGAGTTGTAGAAAGAGAAAGACAAAGTAGGGAGATTTGTTGAAAAAGGTTCCAAATTTGGCATGGAGTATGATTCATTGAAAAACAAGTTGAACTAAGATGTTTAGTCTAATCTCTGAAAACCAAACCCTATAAAATTTATTCTTAGTGATCAAAATGGAACATTGTGTTGAACCTATTTCAAAGGGACAGATCCCAGTGTGATGATCAAGCTGGTTCTGTTCAGTCATTCGTAGCCTCAGATTTAGTTCAGAACCTAGTTCATAGCTAGGTTACTGTTTCATAACCATAAAATGTGGTTGCGATACAGATCAGCATTTCAGCCAAGCTCTCCTACATGCTGTATGTCAGCCAAAATAAATAAAATGTCTCAAATGAAAATAAAATTTTCTGGAAAAGATGGCAACTTAAAATCACATTCAGTAAAAACTGTACATATTATTTTTCTATACTTCAAATTGATTGGCCCGTTTATGGAGTTGTTAAGGTGCTAGATTTAATAGGCTTTGTCGATAGATACTTAAGAAAAAAATACCAAACCCAACGGTTCATAAGGGAATAAAGCAGGGACCACACTGTAGGTTGGTGACTCTGACTTCAGTGCAAGGCAGGATCCTTGCGACACATTAGTAAGGCTTGAGGTTAGGAGAAATCTGGGAAAAGTGCAATGGGTAAAATTACTCATCAGGATTCCTCAAAGGTCAAGTTGAGTCTGAAATATTTAAAGCAATGATCAGATAGCATTTGAAAACCCAGAAACTGTGGACATTATTTAAATAAAATACAAGGTACTGGGTACATAATAGCTGACCAGCATATGAAATGGAAGAATAGAGGAGATAAACTTAAGAAGAAAAAGGAGTATATAGATGACAAGAAATTATGAATGAAGAAGAGAATATTAGCTGGCAAAGTAAAGAAATATATGGTAAAATGTCATTGCTGCTTTTGTAGTTTTAAAGAGTTTATTATAATTGGTACAACTAGTAATGTTTGCTTAATATTGCCAGAAAAATCCTTAAACATAAACAACCTGCTCTCTTCTCTGACTGGAAAAATTATTTATATATGGATATATGTGCGTATATAACAATGGGTATGTATATACATGAATGAAGGAGTAAACATAGTTAAGTCCATCGATATTTTAAATAGACTTGACAATAAAACAATTTACCCACAATGGCTTAAGAAGTTCTTTACCAGACATGTGTATGTGATATAATGAAAATGATAATCCGGGGTGGGGGGAGGGCAGGGAGAGGAAAAAAAGAAAATGGTAATGTTTCCTCCCTCTCTATTATTTATTTCTCTAACAGTTTATAAATACATATATTGATAAGGAACTAGACTCCACTTGTAAGTTGTTATTGAAAAGAACTGATTACAGAAGAAAAATAACAAGACATTTGGCAGCTTGTTTATACATTTGATTTTGTATAAACTAGTGTGTAGAATATGCCCACATGTATTCATCCAATTCAGACATTAATAAAAATGATAAAACTAGCATAAATGATAAAACCAATATAAATGAGTAATAAACCAGCCCATGAATTTAACATCGGGCTCAGGGGATCCAGAAGATGTTTGTCTGTTCTTCAAAGAAGAAGTTGACTCAATAATTAATGAGATGAGTCTTTCCTTATTTCTTCAAGATGTGAAATTCCAGGAATCCAAAGATGGGAAATTTTAACAAGAAAGCCCTTGGTTTGAAATTGGAAAAGTTTCATCTAGAGAAGTGAAAGAACATTAGAACCATTTAGTACATTTAAAGAGGAGAACGATTAAGGGAGGGTTGGGAAGTGTGCTGAAAGCTCACTGATGATGATAAAAAATTGGGAAAATTAACTGTATTTTCTATATATACCAAGTGGGAAAGAAGATGAAAATAAAGGGTATCAACGCAAGTGGTCAATGATTGATTTATACGGACAAGAAGTTCAGAAAAGATGAGAGGGCTATAGCAGAGAATCAGAGGTTGCTTTGTAGTTCTTTTTTTATTTTTGGCTTTCTTTTAGAGCATTGTGTAGTTTCTTTTCCAGACCTCTTCCATTTGCTTGATGTTATGTAAGGACTGCAAAGCTACTAGGCAGTAACTACAATGCCAGAAGAGTAGATGTTGGCTTAGAGTCAGATTTTTTGCCTTAGGTCAGAGTAGTTACAGTAAGATGACTTGGGTGATATAATCGAAGGATGGATATGATATGACATTCTTTATCTCCACTGCTGCTGCACCAGTCTACACCTTCACCACCTGTCTGAAATACATAAAGAACCTTGAGACTGATCTCCTTATAGTCCATTCTCTAGAATCTATTCTCCAAATAGCAGCCAGTGATTTGTTAAAAGAAAAAAAAAGAGATTTGATCACGTCACTTCCTTGAATCCATGCTTCCATCTACTTTCCATCACATTTCCGATGAAGACCATGTCCTTACCTGGCACCTACCCACCTCTCTATCCCATCTCCCTTGCTCCTTACTCTCCAGCCAACTTGCTTGTTGTTGCTGAACATGCTAAGCTCACTCATGCCTAAGGACATTTGCACTTGCTGTTCTCTGTGCATAGCTGCTTTTCCCATCATATACATTTAGTGAGCACCTACTACGTGCCTACAACTGTGGTAGTAGAAATGCTGTGTAGTTTTTGTCTTTTCTTCCCCAGCTTTATAAAATTAAGATGGAAATGATCTTTATATATTTTTTTAATAGGTGACCTTATGGGGTTATTTGAGTTGTTATAGTGGATAGTTTTTGATACCAATTTTTTTGACCTTTTCGTTAAGGTCCTTATAAGTGTTTTAGAGAGAAGAGAAAGAAAAGATAAAGTTCAGTCTTTATAATCAATAAGTCAATTAAATACAGTCCATTTTATTTTATTTTATTTTTTTTTAATTTTTTAATTTATTTCAGCATATTATGGGGGTACAGATGTTTCTGTTACATATGTTGCCCTTGCCCCCACTTCCCTCCCTAAGTCCGAGTTTCAAATATGTCCATCATTTGGGT
>CAUYSK010013592.1:0-13876 GCA_963575035.1 Avahi laniger | reverse complement strand
GAGAGAGAGAGAGAGAGAGAGAGAGAGAGAGAGAGAGAGAGAGAGAGAGAGAGAGTGTGAGTGATTTCACGGCACTCTTCTGGTCAGATCAATTTCATTGACATGACTGCCTATTTACTTCTGAGCTTCAGAAAGCTTCCTATCCTGTTTGGGGGCACGTTTTATAAGCATGTTGGCCACTCTGCCTACAGGTCTGTACAAGAAATGGGGGCTCTTGCAGGTGTCTCCATGTACAATCGTGAAATACATTTTTTTTTTTAATGCGGAGAGAAGTTTGTCTGGGTTTATATCTATGTCCTGCTGGATCAATCAGCAAGGATTTTTGATTACTGTGCTCTGTGTTGTGTTAAACAGCTGTTGGAGATCTAGACCAGGAAGAAAGAGGCAGCGAGGAGACTCATTAGGAGGCTAACGTAGTACCCCAGGCAGAGCAAGGTGGCCTGTTCCCTCTCCCTACCCGCTTCAGAATAAAATCGAGGCCATTGAAGGCTCAACTTCCCGCCTTCAAAGTCAGATCTACCTGCATCCAGGACCTTCCCTGGCCCATGTCCCCTGCCTCAGGAGCAAAGGTCCCCTCTCCTGCAGAAGGTGATGAGTCAGTCAGTCCCCTACACAAAGGGGCCCACCCTGTCTGTCCCACGCTGCGTCCAACCCCCTCCCCTCCTCTCCTCGGTCTTCACTCTCATGCTCTCTAGTGGTCCTTTTTCTTCAAAAATCAAACAATAATAGCAGCACTTATTTATTGTGTGTCAGGCATTGTTTCATGTATTAACTCATTTCATCCTTCCCAAAACTCTAGGATGTAGGTTACTACAGTCACAAATCCCATTTTTCAAATGAGGAAACTGAGACACAGACAGGTTAAATAATTTGCCTACAGTCACAGAGCTAATAATTGGTAGAGTCAGGATTTGAACCCATGTTGAGCTTAGATTTCCTCTTGAAAGAATGTGCTCAGTATCTCTTCCATCCCATGCACACGTGCGCACACATGCACACAGCCCTCCGCCTTCGGGGCCTTCCCATTTTTGGTCATCCTCTGCCAAGCAAAGCAGCACAGGGTTTCTTCTAACCTCCCCTCTATTCTCATTCTAATTTTTTCTGTGGAGGTATAATATTATAGACCTCTCCATCTTTTCCTTAAAGATCTATTAATATAATGTTCTGTACTTTTTCATAAAGTCCTACATTTTACAAACCCTCTATTTTGAGGGTTTGTAGATTTTAAGAAAATATCTATCTTACTGCCTGATAAAAGCCTGCCTAAAGCCAGAGCCTGAAAGCTCCATAATTAACCACTGCTTGTGAAAAGAAACTCGAGGGAGATGAGGCTGTCCACACAGGTGTAAGAGGATGCCAAAAGCGCGCACAAGAATGAAGGCGCTGGCTAAAGACTTGCATTCACAGCCATCCTGTTCCCATCTTGTAATCATAAAAGCAGCCCTAGAGATTACCCATAAGAACATCTGAACTTCCCAAGTTTGATGTTATCGCCTCTGAAATGTAACCATTAATCTTAAAATCTTACATACCAGTTAGTTGTCATGGGAAACAACTTTCAACCTGAATCAGTTATTTCTTTCAGTATCCCCATGGCCTGAATTCCTTGGCTTAGCAAAAGAAGCCAGAACTCTATCTGACTCTTGGCTGACTGGGCCCAGAGGAACAGCGGCACCGTCACCTTGCTATGGTTTATAAACTCTAACTTCGGCTCCACGCAGGGCCTCACCTTTAGACTTTCAAGGGTCTAGTTTGAAAATTTAAAAATTAACATTTTTTTCCTCTTTTTTTTTTTTTTCCTTTTCACTACTTTGCATTCTAATTTTCTTCGAGGCCATGTAGATGCTGCTGACTGGCTGGGAGAATGTTGGGAGCATTTAGGAAAGACGAAAAAGATTTTCATTTTAGGATTTTATCTCATGACATTTGTGGATTCTACCAATGGACTCTGCAGGTCCCTAGGGTACTTACTGCTCAGGCGACCAGACTACCCAAGACATCGGGTCCTCAGGCGAGGCTGCCGAGCCCCTCACGGCGCTGCCCCCCTGGGTCTCCGTGCTGCCCCTAGTCTGTATGTCTGTCTGTCCATCTGTCCCCAGAGCCTGAGCTGGGCTTCCCTTCCCTTCACCTGTCCAAGTTCTGACTCTCTCCTGTGACTCTAAATTCCCTTCCTTCCCCTTCATCCCAGCTTCCTCCACCTTGGACAGTAAACCCTCACTTCTCACTCTGCCTGACTCCGGCCACCTAACTTGTCACCCTGCCTCAGGCGGCTCCTCCCCTCCAATCATCTCCCCTGCATTCCTGCCGGGTTAATCATCTCTGTAAACGATCAGCCACTGCCCTGCTTGAACTCCCTCAGGGCTCTTCATCAACTTCAGGGTAAAACCCAGCCCATGATGACTGCTCTGACCTAAGTGCCTCCCGCTCGGGTCCCTCCAGCTGGGAGTCTGGTCTCCAGGTAGTTCCCAGAGCACTGGCATCTCCTCACAGCCACAGTGCAGACTGTGTTCTCCTCTCTGCCTTGAAAGCCCCTGCCCCCACTCTGGATGGGAACAGCTCAGCTTCAGGTGCTCAGCCCAGGTGCTGCCTCCTCCTGGATGCCCTCCCGAATGCCCCCAGCCTGTTATTCCTGCTCCGAGCTCCCACAGTGCCTCCCAGTTCTCCCAGCTCAGCACACAGCCCAGAGCACTAGAATGTTCTCTGCGCTTCTGTCTTACCCACTAGAGTGTCCCAGCTCTGCATCCCTCCCCCACACACCTGGGCGAGAGCTCAGAAATGTTCCGGGTGAATGGAAAGGTGGACAAGTTGATTGCACACAGAATTCCATCTGTCCTGCAGCGACACAGAATATGCCAGTGGGTCTGGGAACGGTCACCAAGCTCATAACTTAATGTCTCAGCAACAGTCCCCGAATCCGTGTGTTGCTGACTGCTGTGGGCTGAACCGTGTCTCCCCAATCCCCCCAAAAAAGTTCACATGTTGAATCCCTGTCCCCTGCTGTGATGGTATTTGGAGACGGAGACTTTGTGAAGTACAGTTGTCCTTCAATATCCATGGGGGATCGGTGCCAGGACCCCCTGTGGGTACCAAAGTCCACGGATGCTCAAGTCCCTGTGTAAAACGGTGTAGCATTTGCATGTAACCTGTGCACATCCTCCTGTACACTTTAAATCACTCTAGATCGCTTACAATACCTAATACAACGCAAATGCTATGTAAATAGTTTTCACATTGTATCGTTTGGGGAATAAGGACAAGAAACAAAGGTCTGTGCATGTCCAGTACCGATGCTACCATCACAGGCCTATGTCTCTGACCCACACAGTTGGGTGAAGCCACAGAGGCAGAAGCTGTGGATAGGCGCCGGCTGCAGTTAGGTCCCGGTGAGGTCATGAGGCTGGGACCCTGGTCAGATGGGATCGGTGTCCTTGTAAGAAGGGACACCAGAGAGCTTGCCTGTCCCGCGTGCTGTCTCTGCCATGGGAGGACACAGTGAGAGGGCAGCTGTCTGCAGGCCAGGAAGAGCCCCTCCCCAGCACCCAGCCATGCCAGCACCCTGATCTTGGACTTCCAGCCTCTAGAACTGGGAGGAAATGCATTTCTATGGTGCTTTGGTATGGCAGCCTAAACAAACGAAGACGCTGACCGGCTCTGCAAGTGGTTAACTCTAGCACAGGGAAGGGGAAGGAAAAGAATAAGAAGGAAATTAAGGTGGTTTTCCTTCCTCGAACCTGCATATTTTTGTAATTACCTGTTTTCCCAATAGCTTCCCTTTGTGTTGCTAAAAACGCATGAGCCTCCAAACCAGACTCATCCATCATTCAGGGGACTGGTCTGAAATCTGCGCTTGTCTGCAGCGGGACCACCTTGCTCCTCCCCTGCTGACCCCATGTCCCGCACCACAGGCTCAGAGTTAAAGTGGAAAGAAGCTTCAGGTGTCGCTTTGTCTGGCTGCCCAAGATGTGGGAATACCTCTGCATCTTCCTGCACCCTGGAGAGGACTTCAGACAAGCCAAGCAGCCCGTCCTTGTCACAGAGCTCCAGTGTGCAGGAAACTCTTCCTAATGCAGGCACAGAATTTGACACAGTATCTCAAACTCTAGCCGAACACAGTGCTAACACTGGGGATCAACGGTGGATGAAATCACCAAATCAGTCCCTTTTTTCACAGAGCTTATGTCCACTCGGGGAGGTAGATGATACATCGGTAACAAAAGCACTTGCAAATGGCGACCAGGGTCGTGAAGGGCACGCGCAGGCTGCAGTGGTCGAGAATGACGGCGGGGGTGTGGAGGGTGCTCAGAACTGAGGAGGTGATGTCACACTGAGACATCAGGGACGACAAGGAGCCAGCCTGGGGGTAGACATGGGGACAGGCCTTCCAAGCAGAGGGAAGGCAAGTGCAAAGGCTTTGGGGCGTTGGGGGGCTAAGAGGAAACTGGAGTGGTGGGGGCCTAGGTGGAGGAAGGAGAGAGAGGAGTCTGGGAAGGTAGGTGGCTTCCTAGTGCAACAGGAAGCCATCGAAGAAATTAAGCAGGGGGTGACACCATCTTATTTTTAGTCTAGAGGGATCACTCTGGCTGATACAAAAAAAATAAACAGCCACGCCTTTTCAACAAATGGTTCTGGAGCAACTGGACATCCACAGGCTGAAAAATGAACTTTGCCCTAAGCGTCACACCTTTTACCAAAATTAAATGCAAAATGGATCACAGCCCACACCTGGATATAGACCCAGCTGAAATGCACATACGTGCACCAGAAGACATGTGCATAATTATTCACAGGAGCCAAAACGGGAAACAACCCAAACGTCCATCCACAGGAGAAAGGCTAAATTAATGGTGGTGTACCACATAGCGCAGTGCCATACAGCCAGGGTTGCAGTCGCGACAGCTTGGATTGACCTCGCAATGTTCAGCAAAGAAGCTAAATGCAAAAGAATATCATACCGCATAATTCCATTCATACAAAGCTCAAAAGCAGGCAAAACAAGCCATAATATTTAGAGGTGCATGTTTAACTGGCAAAAACATTACAAGAAGAAAAACACACCAAAGTGACTACCATCAAAGTCAGGTTCAAGGTCCCTTTGGAGGAAGGGAGCAGAAGGATCACAGGGGAAGAACAAGAGGGCTCCTGAGGTGTCCACATTCTAGCTCTCGACCTGGGTGATGCGACATGAGGGTCTTCTTGGATAAATCACCGCGCTGGTCATTTTGTTTCGAGCACCTTCCGTGTGACCTGGCTATGCATCGGAGCTTCCCATGGCCATCTCCTTGGGCCCCATAGTTTGCCAGAGCAGCTCCCAGAGCCCAGGAGAACAGCTTACTATTGTCAGTGTGTTACAAAGGATATTTTAGCCAGGTGAAGAGGCACACAGGGCAAGGTCTAGAAAGATCCTGAGTGCAGGAGTGTCTGTCCTTGTAGAGTTGGGGTGCACCACCCTCCCAGCATGTGGATGTGTTCACCAACCTGGAAGTGCCCTGAACCTCATCTTCCAGGGATTTTTTTATGGAGGCTTCATCACATAGGCATGATTGATTATTAATGCAATCGCCAGCTCCTCTCCCCTCCCTGGAGGTTAGGAGGATTGGCTGAAAGTTCCAAGCTTCTAATCCTGCTTGGTCCTTCTGGTGACCAACCCCCATCAAGGAGCCGCCAAGAGTCGCCTCCTTGATGCTTCTATCACCCAGGAAATTCGAAGGGATTAGGAGCGCTGAGCCAGGACCCTGGCACCTGGGACGGGCGCAGCTGCAGCTCAGGAACCTTTGCATGTGGGGCAAAGCAGGGGCAGGGAAACCTCCAACATAGCCGCGTTAGGAAGTGTGAGCTCCGCCAGCTTTGCTCATCCTCCGTGGCTAAAGGTTTCCACTCTCAGCTTTCTGACTTTTCCTACCTCCCAATAAGTAGTAAAATGTTCTAGTTCTGGGAATACGGGGCTTGAAAAACAAGAAGTGCTTTGGAAAATGTGCTGGGATCTGAATCGGCTGTAATTGATGAGTTCCTGCCTCCATCGTGGTCCAGCGAACCAAGAAGATGTGACAGGGAATCCAAACCCTCCCTAAGGGAACACGCCTACTTAATGCCTAACAAAGATGAGTTTTCCATCCTCTGTGATTGTGTAAGATTCCTGGGCTGGCCCTGACATCTGGCCACGGTCTCGACACCCTGACATTGTTTTCGTTCCACAATATTCTTTTCTTTCTAACTCAGCCAGAAAAAAATTGTCTTGATCCTCAACTTGTTAGGGTGAATCAATACACCCTGATGAAAGGGATTAATAGGAAAGAATTTTTGGTGGTTTACATTTTAACTAGTCAGTACCCACCTAGAATGTGTAGGGTGGCCAGGGGCTTACAGGGAATGGAAGTCCTTCTGTTTACCACATGCTGTTTGCAATCATCCTGCCACTAAGGCAACGGCAGCCACTGAACATATTATGTGGAGAGAAATAATCCAGATGTTCTCAAGACAAATTGAAATTATTGGTTTAGAGCCTTCCTCAAGGAAGAGAGGTAAATGAAGAAGCTGGTCATATTAGAACCCACGAAACAGAGGCAAGAAAACAAGCCCAGAGCTTGTTACCACTCGATGTCCCTTAAGCAGCAATCATTTTCCCAGCAACATGATATAGCAATTTGTTTGCTTTTTAAATAACTGTTCCTCAGGCACAATGAAGGGCTAGGTGGATACCAGAAGGAAAGCGTCCCCTGAGGCACTAATACCTTTGCCCCTTCATGTACCTTAATATTCTCAACATAAATTCAGCAACCTTGAATCAGAGAAAAGTCCTAGGTCAGGCATATAACTTATTAGATGACGGACATGGGGAATGAGTTCTTTGTTTTTTCTTTGTTTAAATTGTGAACCCGAACCCGGTGGACTTTGATGAGGCTCTTCCCTGTGTGTAGGAGGAACAGCATCTTTAGAATTGTTCATGAAAGCCCCCAAATTGGGTAAACTCATTCAACTCTCTCCCTCACTCTATTTTTCATTGAACACATGATCCTGCTCCAGGTGCTGGAAGTTAAAAATTATGAAAAGATTAAAAAAAAAAAGCCTGCTTTCAGGGAGCATACAGACCAGTTAGCAAATATTGATAGATACGATACACTGTGGTAAGTGTACAGTGCAGGACAGAGAGCCCGACAGCGCTTGAGGGGTGATTTCATTGACTTGGGTCTGAAGGATGAGAAGTTTGTGTGACGATTCTGATTGGTGGGCAGAATGGGAGGGGCTGAGAGGAATTTGCATGGTGATCCTAATTGGTGGGCAGAATGGGAGGGGGAGGGCTCCCTAGGCAGAGGATATGTAATGTGTGGAGTCATGAGGAAAGATCAATAGTCTTAGAGCAATAGAGCATGGGAAAGTAACAGGAAATATAAAGAGGCCAGATCATGGGCTTTTCCAATAGTGAGAATTTGGATTTTTGTTTTATGGGTCCTAGGGAGCCACAGAAGAGTTTAAAGCAGGAAAGTGACATGATCAGAATTATGTGTTAGGTGGAGAAATCTCCTCAGGATTATTGCAGAGACCAGGCAATGGGAGGTCGTGATACTCTAGGTGAGAGGTCCGGAGGGGTCACACTGGCTGGCCAGTGGCCGAGGGCTGGAAAGGACAAAACTAATCCATTTAGTGTTTATAGGGTAGAATCAACTGTGGGCTTGTGAGGTCATTAGAGACCTATTGACAAAACGAAAGGAGTTTGACCCCTCAAGAAGAGTATTAGAGCATGATCAAAAGTGAAAGGCTATGCCAATGTGTCTGAGCAAGTGGAAAAAATAAAGAAAAAATATAGAAAGGCCAAAAGGCTTTCCCAGATACAGGCACACCTGGCTTTATTGCGTTTCACAGCTATTGCATTTTTTATAAATTGAAGGTTTGTTGTAGCAACCCTGCATCCAGCAAGTCTATTGGTTCCATTTTTCCAACAGCATATGCTCACACTTCACATCTGTGTCATATTTTGGTAATTCTCACAATATTTCAAACGTTTTCATTGTTATCATATCTGTTTTAGAGATCTGTGATCTTTGATTTTTTTTTGAGACAGAATCTCACTCTGCTGCCTAGGCTGGGTGCAGTGGCCTCATCATAGCTCACTGCAACCTCAACTCTTGGGCTCAAGCGATCCTCCTGCCTCAGCCCCCCAAGTAGCTGGGACTACAGGCATGTGCCACCATGCCTGGATAATTTTTTTATTTTTTGTAGAGATGAGGTCTTGCTATGTTGCCCAGGCTGGTCTCGAATTCCTGACCTCAAGCAATCCTCCCACCTTGGCCTCCCAAAGTGCTAGGATTACAGGCATGAGCCACCACACCTCACCAGATTTTTTTTAAAAGCTGAATAGTATTCCATTGCATATATATACCATATTTTCTTTATTCATTCATCCATCCATCGATGGACACTCAGGTTGATTCATACCTTGGCTATTGTGAATAAAACTGTGATGAACGTGGGAGCAAAGATATTCATTTGACATACCGATTTCAATTCCTTTGGATGTATACCCAGAAGTTTGCTGGATCATAAGTATGACTTTCAATTTCCAAATATTGGGAGTATTTTTTGATATTTTGGTCTTAGTGATTTATAATCTAGTCTTACTTGGTCAGAGAACATACTCTGTAAGATTTTCTATTGAAATCTATTTTGAAGTTTATTGACATTTTTGTAGCTCAAAACATCTATATTAGAGAAATTTCCACGTGCATGTATGGAAAAGGTATATTCTGCAGCTCAGAATGCATTATTCTATAAATGCCAATGAGATCAAGTTGGTTGATAGCATTATTCTAGATATAGAGAAACATTTTTAAGCATAAAGAAGACACTATGCATATGACAAGATGTCTCAGGCTTATCCTGTGCTTTTTTCACCAAGACTCGGTTATCAGCAATCTCTCCAAGAAACCCCCATGTTTTTCTTTTTAAAGTGAAAATGGTGTTTCAAGAACATAATCTGAGTGCTGGGGATAATTATCGCTTCAGGTGTCATCACTGTTTCTAGGCCTGTTTCTTAAACAGATTTTCGACCAACCCTCTGGTTTCAGCCACACCTTCACCCCCACTTCCAAAAGCAGCTAATACCCCGAGTCCTAAGCGTTTTGGGAATTCTGTGGCTTTCCCGCTTCATGCTTAACATTCACCCTTCTCACGTCTACGTCATTCACTGCTTGTGCATCAGCTTTCCAGTTTCACAAAGGTTGTTGCTTTTGTCTTCTTTTGTTAGCCTACTCTTACAGGCTTATGCCTAAAAAAGACAAAATTGCTTTATTCATTTTTTTACTAGGGTTTTAGGAAAAAAGAAAGAAGGTATATAAGTCCAATCTACCATTTTTAGCTTCGGAAGTCCCTATTTGTCTTGGTATTTCCGGTCCAAGCACAGGCTTTATCATCCCATGGTAAGTATTTATGGAAGAGAGCCACCTCTCTTGGCCTTGCTTGTGACAAGATGGGTCAGACCCGGAGATGCTGCGGCAAGTTGTTCCGAGACGTGTTTCTTTCCACCTCCGTGTCTGACTTTGCCTTGCCTATTCCCTGGCAATCACCTCGTTGCTCAGCCTGTGCTCCCCTGAAGACCTCTAGAGTCCACATGTGTCTGGTTGATCAGGGCTTTCTGGCTCCTTTCTTGACTCTTAACCTTGTTACGGACTGACTAGTCACCAAAACTACTCTCAGAGCTCTGATTCCCAGGCACGTCACTGGTCGGCTGTAAGAAACCCTCCCAGCTGAGCAAGCCCTGCATGCGCTGGCTTGGAAGGCAAGTGGGCCTTCTCAGAAGGAAGAAACCTCCGGAAATGGCCATTCTGCTCTGCCTCTGAACATGAACTATCCTCAACCTGCATGTCCTTTCGGCTTAACGGAATCTGAGCTTTATTCCCCACTCTGAAGTCCGGATGAGGAGACTTTGCCAGAATTATAATGTATTTAAAAACCTTTGATATTCTAAAGGGGGAAAAAAGACCTTTACATCATTTGTTTGGAAGATATTTTGCTTTGTCCTATTCATTCCTCGTATTCCAAATAATATGTGGGATGAATGAATTATTTCATTTGTCTTGTAAAGGGGGGGGAAATGGAAGAGAAAAATAAAAACTCTTATAATTCCCTGGAGGAACAGCATGAAATTAAAAATGGAAAACGAGGCAGCAGTGACGCATTGCATGCACCTCCAGCAAACACCGGGTAGGATTCGCCTTCACCGCGGGCTCCGCGATGCCAGAAACGAGTGCTGACTCTTTTTCCCAAACGTGACACATTTTCCACAGAACTTGATTCTGGTCTTTGCTACGACTGCCTGTGGCCACTCAGTTACTGGAAACCTACCATGCCAGCTCTTTGCTAAGTGGCTTTGGCAAGGCCTTCGTCAGTGTTTAATCATCGTCAGAAAACTCCAGAGACATTATTAGCCATATGAAGAATTATAGAGATATTAGCGTCAGCTGGATGGAGTCCAGAGCAGCTGCTCTGCTCTTCAAGTACAGGAGAACTTCTCAGAGATGTATCACACTAACAGAAAAGCATCCTGGAGTTTTAACCCTAAATTAGGTTAGTAATGAACTTAAGTATTCCTTATTTTCACAGAGTAGCTGTAATTCCTTAAAATAGTTGTGTAAATCTGACTTCCCACACTCAATCCTGCTTCCCCGCTCACATATCATAATTTCAAAAGTGCTTACTGTCTTCTACTAAGTGAGGTATCCCAAGAATGGAAAGACAAGCACCACGTGTACTCACCATCAAATTAGTATTAACTGATCAACACATAAGTGCACGTATAAGAATAGCATCTATTGGATGTCGGGCAGGGGGGAGGGGGGAGGAGGGGACGGGTATTTGCATACACAAAGAGTGCAATGCACACCACGCAATAGGATGGACATATTTGAAACTCGGACTTGGGGGGGGGGCAAGGGCAACATACGTAACCTAAACAACTGTACCCCCATAATATGCTGAAATTAAAAAAAAAGTGCTTACTATCAGTTTATGGCTAAATGTCAGTGCATATACTTTTTATCTTTCTAGTTCTCCAAGTTTCTTTGGCAAGTACTTGAATATGAGAGGTGTAAATACACACTATAGGATAGCTGTCTATGTAAAGGAGTGTTTATTAAATAGTTTGGTAAAGTGAATATTCACTCGGTATTTTGATTTTTATATATTAACAGGAATTATGTCTCAGCTTCATCCAAAATGTACAGTCTGGCATGTTTAACCTGGCTTCCTTAACCTTCTAAAATGTATTTGCCTGCAATTAATATCTATGGCCATGGGGTGATGGTGGTGTTTTGGCCACTGAATGAGATTAGTAAGCTCTTTCTTTCAAAATCATATATAAAAATACTTCCCTGTTGAAACAGGTACAATCAGTATATTTTCCATTAATCATTAAATATATCATTTTTTACTTAATCTCAACTTATTCCAACGCTCGATCAGCTTACACCAGTGTCTCTTAAAGTAAATTTTGTGGAGCACTAGTTCCCTGCGCAATGGTTTGCCACGTGACAAATTACCACAGTCTTTGCATTGTGAAACAACAGGCACTTGGATTTCCACTTGTGGAACGGCAGCGTGAGCAGCTCCACGTCTCCAGCAGAGCAAACGCAAGTGGTGAAAAATATTTTTCAAATCCCAGAATTTAAAGTCTCTGGAAATCACCCTAAGGGTATACAGCAAATTTACATAGCCAAGGCGACCAGAGGCTGCCACCTCCACCTGGCACTCTGCTCGTAAAGCAGGGTGTCACTCAGAGAGAAGCAGGCCACTGCCCCGACCTCCCGCTCCAGGGCTGTGACTTAGAGATTTCGTGCAGCGGGAGAAGCAGGCCTGAAGGAAGAGAGCTCCCAAGCTCTCCCCAAAGGAATTGACTTTGTTTGAAACAGAGGGTGAGGATGTTAAAGCCTCAAAAACAATGAGGGTTTTGATGGTAAGCAATTAAGAGGAGGCCAATATTAATAGCTTCGAGAAAGCCACAAACTTTAACCATAGGTCAGCTAGTTTACTGGAGAGAACCAGTGAAAGAGACAGCTCAGAAGAGTGTGCTCCTATTGTTAGGACAAAGCTCAAACACTGGCATCAAAAATAACCCTTGCAAGGGGGCTTGCATTTTGTTGGATGAGACTGTGGAGCAATTTATGCCCCCGAGAAAAGTAGAGAACCATAGAGCAATAAACTGGGAATTCGTGGAGCCTAGCAGGTGGGTACGATCAGGGAAGGAGACAGTCGAAGGGAACCCTGCAAAAAGGGCTCTTGTTAGGATGACCATGTGCACGCCAAGGAGGTTTCCCCCTGCAGGGCGCAATAGTCTTCAATAAAATAACCCAGCCAGTTACCAAACAAATAAGCAAGTAACAATAACACGCCCTGGGCAAGGAGAAGGGGTATCACCACGCAGATTTTCTACATTATCTAAAATGTTCAGTTTTCAGCTAAAAAAAAAAAATTACAAGACATGTAAAGAAACAGGAAGGTTTCTTGAGATAAGATTTTTCCATACACGGGGGAAAAAAGTAGGCAACAGAAATTGCCCATAAGAGGGCCCAAATGTTAGATTTAACAAAGTCTTTAAAGCAATTATTGTAAACATGTTCAAAGAACTGAAGGAAACTATGCTTCTAAAGTACAGGAATGTATAATGACAATGTCTCATTAAAAAGAAAATAAGAAAAAAGATGGAAATTATTAAAAAGAACCAAGTGGAAATTCTGGAGTTGAAAAGTACGATAACTGAAATGAAAATTTCACGGGAGGAGATGAACAGTAAATTTGAACTAGCAGAAGAAAGAATCGGCAGGCTTGAAGACTGATTGACAGAGAATGCAATACAGAGAACAGAGAGAAAAAAGAATAAAGTCGATCAACAGAGCCTCAGGGCAACGTGGGACACCAAGGCACACCTACATATGCGTAATGAGAATATTCAAAGGACAGGAAAGAAAGGAGCAGAAAAAAATATTACAAAAAGTAATTGCCAAAAACGTGGTTTAGAAATAAATTTCTATTTATTTCTAAATAAACAAATTCTCTATTATCAAAATTTCCAATGTTAACTACCAAGGAGCTAATTTACAGAAAATGTTTCTCCACAGCTTGTTGCTATTAGCCACCTGCAAGTTTTGCGCTCTCCAATTCAAACCATCCTTTAAACATACATTTAAATAAATTTTTAAACATAGCTAAAATGCAGTTCAAGTCAAATATCTGGCTTTAGATCTTAGGTCGTTTTGTCTTTTCATTTTATGCTATCTCACAAGGCGATCTTATCTTTGTCCATGGCATTATATATATATATATATACATATATATAGCAAATGCTAACAGCTTCTAATTCTGCATTTCCAGCTCAGTACTTACATATCAAGTTGCCTTCCTGACTCCTCGACCTGGATGTCTCGGAAGTGTCAGAATCCTGGGTTTGGGCACCAAAGCTGTCAGGGTGGGAGTCTGCCCACGGTTCTTGGTGTGCGCTTGGCGGAAGAATGACCAGACACGCCAAATGTCAAGTCCAGACTGTTATCCCGGTTCTCTGACTGCCTTCTTGGAAAAATCGCCAGCAGGGCCAATAGGAGGGAGTAACCCCAGGCGGGGGGCAGTTTCACACGAGCAGCTCTTTATTGTAGAATAAAACGGGTCTGTCTCTGCGAGTGGAGAGAGACTGACCGACTGGCTCACTAACTGACCCACTCGCTTCCTTGCTTCTAGAATTGTTTCCTTTAATTAGCCCAGTCCAGGGGCGGGCTCTTGGGAGGTGTAGGATGTTATCAAATGATCAACAGGTGTCCTCAAAATTCCATCTGCGTGCATATACACGAGCTCCCTCTAAGAAAGCCCACCTGGGGGATGAACCACAATGCAGATTCGA
>CAUYSK010013591.1:0-24395 GCA_963575035.1 Avahi laniger | reverse complement strand
GCATCAGCCTAGCACACAGCAACCACGAATTCCCTGTCTCCAACCCTTTTATTTTCCGGTGTTCTATAAGGCATGTAGCTACGACAAGCAACAGCCATAGGAGTTTGAGGTTGCTACAAGCTAGGCTGATGCCATGACACTCTAGTCCAGGTGACAGAGCAAGACTCTGTCTCAAAAAAAAAAAAAAATACTATGACACGGTGCTGGGATTACAGGCGTGAGCATCGCGCCCAATCTTTTCTCTTGATAAACTTTCTCAGTGAGCACAAGCATTCAAAACTCATAAGATCTCTGAACACTATTCAAAGGTGAGTAATTATTTATTTAAAAAAGCAGGCAGGCTGGGCGTGGTGGCTCATGCCTGTAATCCTAGTGCTCTGGGAGGCCGAGGTGGGAGGATTGTTTGAGCTCAGGAGTTCGAGATCAGCCTGAGCAAGAGCGAGACCCCGTCTCTACTTAAAAAAAAAAAAAAAAAAGTAGAAAGAAATTGGCTGGACAACTAAAAATATATATATATAATTAGCCGGGCATGGTGGCGCATGCTTGGTAGTCCCAGCTACTCGGGAGGCTGAGGCAGGAGGATTGCTTGAGCCCATGAGTTTAAGGTTGCTGTGAGCTAGGCAGATGCCACGGCACTCCAGCCCGGGCAACAGAGTGAGATTCTGTCTCAAAAAAAATAATAAATAAATAAAAAAGCAGGCACAGTGGTATCTAAATGAGTAAAGACAATTTATAGTTGTCAGAGCTTGGAAAATAATCTGATTTTTGAGCTCTTTTGTTTTCTTTGCTCTTCCTCCCCACCAAAGCTCAGCAATGTTCTTTAAGGGCAGAGTGGGGAACAGAGAGAAGAAACAAAAAGGCAGCCTACAGAGGTGGATTTGGAAGCCAAGAAGGGCTGTCACAGTCTTTGGTCTCATGGGAGAGAAAAATAATAGTGGGTTCAATAAGAACTGTCCATATTTCTTCTAATAGTAATAGGTGTTTGTGTCAAAAATACTTAAATCAACAAACATACCTTCATAAATCCAGCCTGATTAGGTTCAACCCAGCAACATACAACATAGCACGTAAAATATTTCCTTATCAGTCAAAATCTAAATGTACAAATCCAACTTACCTTGTAGAATTTGATGATATCTTCCTTGGTAAGTGTCTTTAAATATCCAACTTCTATATTATCTGAAAAAGTTGTCAAACAATAATTTACTAATTTTTCCATATTAGTAGCTCAGAATACTACACTAAATGACAATATACTTTACTCCAAGACTCTTAAGTATCCATATTTTTAAGTGACTATCTACTCCTACAAGTAGGAAGGAAACAGATTTCAAGTAAGTGGATATAGTGCAATGGGTAAGAGCCTTGGCTCAGGAGATAGGCCAGCCTGGGTTCATATGCTGGCTCTCTGCTTATGAGCTATTGGGGGCTGTTGGGCTAGTCACTTCAACTTTTCTGAACCTCAGTTTCCTCGTTTGGAAGTTGGAGGATAATGACTACCTTAATGGGGCTGCGGCGAGAATTAAGAAAATGATACATGATGATGACGTGATGGTAGGCACAAGGTAAATGCTCAATAAATGCTGGACATTATTATCATTAATAGTGAATCCACCTGCCAGAAAAATTATAGGCAAGAAAACTGAGGTCCAAAAAAGGTTACTTGACCAAGATCTTTGACTTGTTGGTATCAGAATGAGAACACAACCCAGGTCCTCAGACTTCTAGTACGGCTTAGCACACTTAGTTGATAATCTCTGCTCTAAAAGAGAGGTGACAGGAAATTTGTAAGACAGGAGACTTTAGGAAGCACAGTGCTCCCAAATCTGAAAACAGTGACAAATTTTTGGCGATCCCTAAAGATAAATGTTTGAATTCCTGTGCTTTTAGGGAAGCATTTGTCTCCAGGAGTTCAATTTGCAAATTTTTCATTTTTTCAGTGTTATGGAAAATAGATACTTATATATACATATCTCTGTTCAGAATCTCAGGGGTACAATGATGAAACAAAAAAAGTGAAACTGGAAATTGTTATTATATTAAATAATGATTCTTTTTTTCTTTTTCTTTTTTTTTTTTTGAGACAGGGTCACACTCTGTCACCCGGGCTATAGTATAGTGGCGTTTTTATAGCTCACTGCAACCTCAAACTCCTGGGCTCAAGCGATCCTCCTGCCTCAGCCTCCCAAGTAGCTGGGACTACAGGCAAACGACACCACGCCTGCCTAATTTTCCTATTTTTTGTAGAGACAGGGCTTCACTTCTGCTCAGGCTGGTCTTGAACTCCTGGCCTCAAGCAATCCTCCTGCCTTTGCCTCCCAAAGTGCTAGGATTACAGGCGTGAGCCACCATGCCTTATAATGGTTCTTTAGAAGTGCCAACCACCCCTACCTCCCACCCCCAAAATCAGTAATGGAACATCACCTACAAAATGAATACCGTTTTGTAGAATGGCTTTAATGTCCTCAAATGTTACACTCAAATGCCATTAATGTTGGGGCCCTAATTATACCTTACCTCTGTCAAAATTGTATTGCTGGGAGATGATTTCACCCCAGTATTTAGCACACTCAGCAGACAGTTTCTTTGGTTTGTCTAGTCGACGAATTGCTAATGCTTGAATGTGTTTTTGGAAGGCTTCTTCTGCCATGTCCTCTATGGACTTTTCCATGGTAATTAAGAAAGCTTCCACTCTGCTTTCTAGGTAGTGAGGTGGCTTTTCTGACTGGATGATGAATCGCAAGCCCTGTATGCCATTGGCTCGACGTGGCCCGCTGAAGACAATATAGCCTAAAACACAAACACCAGCCAGTTAGGATTTTGGCATTCGAAACTTGGGTCACTTTTAATCCTTCTAAAACTGTCCTGTCGAGCAAATAAAATCTACTTTAAGCTTTAGATTATTCACTGCTGAAGAAATATGAGCAGTTAAGATCATCCCAGCTCCTAAGGACAGAGGAGAAGAGCTCTCTGAAGAACAGTTACAAAGTTGGAGATGACTTTTTCTTCTTAGGAAAAAACCCCCTATTCATCATCAGACTAACAGCCTGTAACTCCTCACTCTCTGCTAGTTAACACCCTTCCATCTACGCTAATGCTGCTCACGTTGCCACAGAACACTAGGCTCGTCTTCATCCCCTAACCACTGTCCTGGCTCTGTTTCCCTTAACATCCATGTTCCTCGTATGAACTTGGATATCCTATTTCTTATTGGATTATCTAGTCAGACTGCAACTCTCCAGAGATCAAGCTAACTAAAGGTCACATACTTCCACTGTCATCTCATGAGCCCGCGCACTACCTCCCTTCAATACCTTTTCTAAGCCAAGCTCTTGGCATGCCTCCTTCAGCAGCTCTGCCCTGATCCACCACCTCTGACAGCTGCGATACCTCTGGTCCTGCTGCTGAGGAAGTCACTATGTTTAATACAGTCTTTAATAAAATGAACACTCTTAATAACAACATCTACCACACTGTACTATAATTATTCCTTTACAGGTTTGCCATCCTGATTTAACTGTGAGCTCCTTAAAAGGACATCCATTTTCAATGCCCAGCACCTAGCATGGTGGTTATTTAAAAAATGAAAGGTACTTGGAAAGATTCACTCAAATCCTTTTTCATTGATTCTTCCCTGTCTGGGGTTTCTCTGAACTTCTTTCCTCATTGATCAAACTTGCCAGGATCTCCAAGACTTTTAACAGTGCCAAAGACCCTGCAAATACTTAACAGAGTACTTTCTGCATATCCCAGGCTTGGGACATAAAGATGAATACAAGATAATCCCTGCCCTCAGGGAAATCAGTGTCTGATGAATCTAAGCTCCTCTGGATGGCCTGCTTCCCGCCCTGCTACTGGCGAGCCTGCCCTCAGCATCCTCTCTCCCCACTACCTCAGATGTCCTCTTTATTAATGATATGTATACAATATAAATACCATGGCATCTCATTAAGAACTCCATTAATGTCCGTAAGATAGTGATTGCTTATCTCTCAGAAGTGGATTCTCTATAAACAAGGTCTTCGCAAGCCTCTCTGAATAAAGCATGCCTGGTACACAGTGCCAGGTGCTTCTACCTATGGAAAATGTTCTCTGAGAACAATGGTCATTCATCAAGGTCTATGGTGTCCCAGTATTCCCCCACTTCCCTCTCACCCAACTGCTCCTTGGTGCGCAGGGTGTTGAAGCAAGGCTCAGAGATAATCTGACAGAAGAGTTCCAGGAACATATTCTCTGAGGTGCTCTGCATGTCTGTTTGGTAGTATATTTCGATGCCACAGTTATTGTGAACTTCATTCCTCCGCTGATAAACAAACCATCCTCCTATAAAGTTTCAAAAAGAAAGTAGTAAGTTCAAAAACTTATTTGGGATCTAATAAAGTCAATGCTATCTTTGTTCACTCTTACAGATAATAATTTAGACCATCAACAGTAAAGGAAGGCAGAGAAGCCTAGAGTTGTATTTCATCTGTTTCACTTTTCTGACCAGGTCCACGTTTGACCAGCAGTCAAACTTTCTGATCATAAACTGGCAGTACTAAGTCCCTGGTTTTAACAAGAGGGAAGAAAACATTGGCTGTAAGTCTTCCTGCCCTGTTCCATACACTTCCAGCCTTTTCATACATATTCCAAATGTCTCCTTCACAATGTCTGAAATTTTTCTTTGTAAACTGTAATGTCTTCCTGTGGAGAGGTAAGTGAAGGAAAGTCTTCACATCTGATCAGTTGGCTAAATCAGAATGATTTCCTAACACCTGACATTTTGAGAATGAGATGGGAACTGAGCTGTATTTCAGCACGGGGAAACTTGGGAGGGCACTCAGGAGGCAAAAAAGATAAGGTCCTAGGAAAGGAGAGAGAAAGAAGGAAGTAGAGTGGAGAGAGGTATGAAAGATAAATTTCACTTTGAAATTTTGTTTCTAGACTGGCCTTACTTTGCCTGAAGACAAGTGCTATGTCTCTTGCACAGAAGATCCCGATTCTTCCTCTCTGACCTGGTTGTAGAAACTGAGGAACAAACTAGCAGAAGTTTGAAATAAACCACTACAGGTCTGTGATGACTGGTCATGTAGGGCAACAGAGCTATGCTCGAGGTATCTCTAAACATTCAACAAAAATATCCTGAGGTCATAATATGTTTGAGTTGCTTTAGGAGCTACTCAAATGAGCCAGTCACAGACCCTGGCTTTAAGGAACATACAGTCTAAGAAGAAGATGGAGATGCACTTCAATCCTAATGCGAGAGTAGAAGTGCTGAGTAGTTTAAACAGGGAGGTTCAGAAAAACTGTGCTGGGAGTTCAGAAGTAGAAATGATAATTTCTAGCTGGGAATTTTAGGAAAAGTTTAGTGGAGCAGTTGGCTTATAAAATAGGCTTGTAAAGATAAGTAGGGCATAGGTCCATGAGGAAGAAGGGGGAAGGGGGAACACCATTTCGGGAGGATAAAATAGTTGGGGAAAAAAGAAGCATAAATGGCACATGCATGGGGAACAGCCAACAATCAAGTCTGGCTAAAAAAAAGCTTTTCTTTCTCGGTCTAGTATACTTTCTATTATACAGTTTTTTGGGGCGTGAGAGGGCAACAGTGTTACTTGCCAATCATTACATAGTTTTGAACAATATTGACAACAATGTTTAATTTTTATGTATAAAAAAATCATTGTTAATGTACAAATAACCTAACACTGCAAACCCCAATATATAAATTAAATAAAATCAATTCTTTATGTTACTCTCTTATAAAAATATACTTGTATTCTTTGGGAGATCGAGGCTGGAGGATTGTTTGAGGCCAGGAGTTTGAGACTAGCCTGGGCAACATAGCAAGACCCTATCTCTACAAAAACTTTTTAAAAATCAGCCTGGCATGATGGTCCCTACTCAGGATGCTGAGGCAGGAGGACTGTTTGAGCCCAGGAGTCTGGGGTTATAGTGAGCTATGAACACACCACTGCACTCCAGCTTGGGCAACAGAGCAAGACCATGTTTCTTGAAAAAACAAAAAAGTCATGTAATGAATACATGTTATCTGTACCAGTGGGTTTCCTAAAACTATTTCTGCCAAAGAATTCTATGGGCTTCTAATTAAATATTATGATTCTAGTTTCTATTTTTAACAAATAAATTGTATTTCATGATTGACAGTCAATCTTTCTTTACCTTTGTGATAGTTTTACTTCTTAATTCCCCCACATTCAAGTACCAGTCAATTCCAGTATCATTCTCTTCAAAACTATTGTCCACCTCCAATTTCATCTCTGTGGCCCTCCTACCAGAACATTTTCTGGCCTAATTATCTATCTTTAATCATACTTCTATAAATAGTAGAGGATCCTAATGGAGCTTTGCCATAAAACTACATGCACATTATCATCCAACTGAATTCAACCCACCGATAATCACCCACATTATTATGTCAAGATAGTCCATTCCCTAAGTTATAACATCTCGACTTACCATCAGGGAGCTGAACCTCTCTATACCGAACCAGCTGACTTGGAAGAAGAGGTTTGGTGTGAGCATGTTCGATGAGAGTGTCTTCAACCATCTGCATAATTCCTAACGCAGCCTGGGGAAAAATATATGTCCCAGTATGTTACAAAAACATAAACACATCTTGTCTGTGAAGATAAAAACACTATAGTGGATGGTAGTCCATTGCAATATGAAAACAATATGTTTGTAAAATAAACTAGCTTAGTTTATCATAAAAATGGATTTTTAAATCTTAAAATCATTTGATCCTATTCAAATATATAAAAGTTTAATTTGCCAGTATGATTAATTTGCAATATAGTCAACATGGTAGCAGTGAAGAGAAACAGAGACCCAGACAATCATCGACATTGATGATAATGCTGGAAAAAAGGCACGGCCAAAGCTAGACAGGGACTGGGCATGCAAAGCTGGTCCCCAGTGAAATGACACTGCCGACACTTGAGGTCACAGCAGAACAAAGGAAGTGAGCAAAAGGCTTTACTGTAGGTAAAATTGACCTTGGTAAGAATCCTGTCTCTGCCACTTATTAACATCTGACCTTGGGCATATTGCTTTGGAGGCAGTACAGCAGAGTGGCAGAGACTGAGGGATCTTGAGATAGACTGCCATGGAAATTCTGTAGTGCTTTCCATGTGTTAAGCCCTTGGCATATACTATTTAACTTTTATAACCCATAATGTAGGCACTACTGTAACTAATTTTACTGATAAGAAAACTGAGCACAGAGTTGAGACATTTTCAGAAGATTACATATCTAGCATGTGACAGAGCCAGGATTTAAATCTAAGCTGTCTGATTCTACATCATGTGTTCTTATCCGTTAAATAGTCCCGCCACCCTATATAGAGTAGGGATTATTATTCCCATTTCCTCCTGTGATTGCATAAGGCAGGCAACAGCAGAGGAGGCGGCTATGAAAGCAGGGCCTCAGTTAACTATCATATTTTACTTCCCCTGTGCCCTCACCTACCTTCCTTCATAGAGCAGAGAAGGTTCAGCGGCCTCTACTCTGTTTATTTCCATAAGGTGCTGGTTACAGTCTTGAGACAGACTAGAGGAAAAAAAATCTCTTGCATTGATCCACAAAAGATTGCTACAACCTCAGCCACCCACCTGTTTTGTTATGTTTCCATGGAGAAGGGCTTCAATGTGCAGCCGTGACAGGAGCTGAGGTATGAAGGCCTTAAGACGAGGAAGGGTAACATCTGCAAGGGTGGTAAGAAGAAATACTGAGCTCTACCTATGAGTTGGAAGAACACCACAAAGGTATGTACCTTATCGGTGCATCATAATGGGGATACATGAGGTTGATATGTTGTAGTACTAGTGATATTAACAGTGACCACTTGTTAAAGATGGTGTCTGCCAGATGTCCTCACTATAAATGTACTATTTTATTCTTTTGGTTATAATTGAGTAACTCATGTATGCTTCTGCGTGCAATTTGGAAAAGCCCACTTGCCTATCAGTGCCTATTTTTCCCATCATAATTAATAAATATTTATTTTGGGGGATATACTTATCCTGCTTTTCCTTAGATTTTACACTAATTTTAGCATCCATCGGTGTGACTGTAGCAATTATTACTATGGTGTCCTAATGGCAATTTTTCTATTTCCCTCATTCCTTTTACATGTATTGATTAATTCTTCTATAAGGAAGAGTTGTCCCTTCTCCATTAGGACACCATAGTAATAAATGCTACAGGCAAGATCTACCATCAGATGCTAAAATTAGTGCCTGAAATTTTAGTAGAAACTTAGGAAGGGAAGTAACAAGTGCTTACTACAGATCAGGCATTTTACAGAGGCTATCTTTCAAACTACAAAGTATGTACTATTATCCCCATATTAAAGGTAAGAAAACCGAAGTTAAGAAAATTTAAGTTTCTTGCCCAGAATCGTCAAGCTAGTAAGTTGCAGAGCTGGGACCTGATCCTTGGTCTAATGCCAAAGTGGACACTCACTCCACTGCACTGTATTGCCTTAGGAGTCCCTTTCACAGGACTCCCTCAGCACTCTCTGCAGCTCTCTATCACAATACTTACCGCCCCACCCCTTGTCTCTATCGAAATGATTCATTTACACTTATGCTTCACCATTAGACTGGAGCTTCTCGATCCAGGAAGCTCCATCTAATTGATCGTTTTTAAATCTCAAACACCTGAAGTCTAGAGCTAGGCAGTCAACAAATGTTTCTGGACAACACTGACCCTGAGGTTCTTGCTATACCAGCACCTGTATACCTGAATGAATCAGTTATGGGGGAGCAAGCCTCTCACACTGAGTTGTCTCCAAATTAAACCATATTGGCATTCTGCATCATCACAGGAGCATATCAAAACAGAATGTTATTTATTACAGCAGAGAATTTCAACCAAAAAAGTACTCCCCATTTTAGGGAGGCTTTATATACCTGTGAGATACTTTAGAGCTTACTCCGCTTAAAATTTACATGCTATCTCACCCAGATTCTCTTTTTTTTTTTTGAGACAGAGTCTCACTCTGTTGCCTGGGCTAGAGTGCTGTGGCGTCAGCCTAGCTCACAGCAACCTCAAACTCCTGGGCTCAAGCAATCCTTCTGCCTCAGCCTCCTGAGTAGCTGGGACTATGGGCATGCGCCACCATGCCCGGCTAATTTTTTCTACATGTTTTTAGTTGTCCAGCTAATTTCTATTTTTAGTAGAGACGGGGTCTCATTCTTGCTCAGGCTGGTCTCGAACTCCTGAGCTCAAGCGATCCTCCCGCCTCGGCCTCCCAGAGTGCTAGGATTACAGGCATGAGCCACCATGCCTGGCCCTGACCCAGATTCTAACAAAGGGGGAAAAAAACCCCAAACCATCCCAAACCTTTGCTTTTTGATGATTATGAAAGCAGGTTCAGTTTCTTGAAAACACATTTAAAATCACTGATGTGGTATTTTTTAAAAGGTATAATTATTGTTATTAATTGCACATGACTACAAACATTTTGCAAAGAAAAGTACATTAACTGTCCAAAATAAAAAATGCATCTGTTCTAGTTAATGAATTCTATAATCTAGCTTCCTATCCAATGCCTGAGGCAACCAACAAAATGACTTTCAATACTTTGCTCTTGATTTGTCACTGAAGACATCAAAAGCATAGTGTTACCTAATAAGTAAGGACTTGTCATAAAAGATTATTAAAAATTCAACAGAATTCTTTTTTAATTGCATTTTAATTCTTATTACTGAGCATATAGAGAGATTAATTGGTAAAACAATGTTGGGAAGTAAAAAATATAAAACAATAATAAAGGGTGATACCAATCTACATTTTTTTCAATAAGGCAACATGAAAGTAATTTTTTTCTATTCAATAGGCATTCATTAGACACACACTGATATTGTGCTAGATACTATAGTATCACAATATATTATACTAGATAAAGAGGATAACAGGAAGGCATAGTCACTGCTCTCAAGGAATGCCACACTTTCAAGCCAAACTCCTGAAACCAGATTTAAGATTTTAGGAAAAAAACAATAAAAGACAACTCTTAAGGCCTTACACATTTCCAATTTTTAACCAGATGTTTTACTTAGAACCAATCCAAGGATGCCAGAGTAGGAAAAAAAATGCCCTAGCACTTCTGTGTGATAAGACTTTGAAGTTCAGCCCATTTTTCCTTTTCTGAAAGCTTCGATATTAATAAGGTAAGAACTTAGATCAGAAGAGTTAGTCATCTGAAGAAATCTGTGAAGAATAATAATTAAATGTTGTAGGTTACAGTTGAAAACAGCAAATGTGACTAAACTGACTGAATGCAAAAGCCACTTCAAAGGCTACCACTGTTTTTACAAAAAACACACACAGCTGGCTTTAACAGAACTACAAGTTATTTGAAAGTATAAACAGAACTACAAGTTATTTGAAAGTATAAACACTCGGTATCAGGATAAACCAAGATAATTTTAGTAAAAAAATGAAGAAAACATAAGGCTTTAAGTAGAAAATGATTCTCACCATCCAGGGCTTCTTTTAACTCATCTTTAGTCCAGGCCACTTCAGTCATCAGCAAGCGGAGGTAGTACATGGCATGCTGGTGAGGCTGTTCAGCCCGGAAATTGTTAAGAGATCGCATATACTAGCGAAGGGAGACATGGGTTCATTAATTTCATACATCTTTTAAGAAATCATTTCAAAAGATCACCTATAATCAAACTTTGTTTTGTATGAATTATGTGGTACCGAGATGCAGGAATATTTACTCCTTTCTGAAGTTATATAATTAAGAATGGGGCTCACAACTCTCTGATCCTTAAACTAAAGGGAATCCTTTTTCTCTGTCCAGACTGCTGATTTACCCCCAGCATGTGACATGAACTCTAAGTGCCTTCGATATAGGACATCTTTCATCCCTCAGAAATTATCCCCAGTTTTCAGGGCCTCCATCTTTTGGCATCCTTAGATTTTATACTATAAAGTCATCCCAAAAGTCTCCATAAGCGAGCAACATGGATGGGGGTGTGTGTGTGTGTGTGTGTGTATGATATCAGATCTTTATTTGAAGACTGATGGTAGTTTCTGATCGTGTACAAGGAGCTATCCATCCCATACTTGGCCAAACGTGGGTTGAATTTAAGTGGGAGATATATCAAATCTAAACAGTGTGCCTTCATGTGACAAAGTTCTTGTGGTAAGGCAGACTTCAATTTGCTGAATTATGTGTTCTTCCAAACTAGAAGCTGAGATGAAACACTCAGGGAGGCCCTGACAGCCACTAGGTGCTTCTCTTTGAAAGTCAGTGCTGCAACTGCACTAGCTCTTGGAGCTCATGGAAGGAGCCAGCTGTCTACTGGAGTCTTGTAGGCTTTCTGGGATTTAGCAAAGATAGGGTGAGATAAATGCAATGGGGTTATGAATGTTTCTTTTCCTCCTCTTTCCTTTTTCAAAAATCTTCATAATATGGCAATATTATCTTATGAATAAAAAATACTAAATTTTAAAAATAAGTTCAAAAAACTTACTGCCTCTTTGATAATTTCAAATCTTTTTTCATCAATCTCAAAGGTAGCCATTTTCTCAATAATCTTCTTTAGCAAAATTGGCTGCTTGTCATTGTAACCTTTCACCGAGAGCTACAGAAAGAGTTCAGGGTATTAAAAATCTAAAAATATCATGAAACACTTCCAAATAAACAACTTAAGCTTGATTTCTAAACATTTAGAAGTTCCCAAAGCCAGGTGTATTAAAATAAAAATGAAACAAGAAATTCAATTAATTTAACTTCTCATAGTTTAACACTTAGGAAGATAACATTAACCATCTTTTTAAACAATTTTATTTATTCATTTTTTTAGAGATGAAGTCTTACTACGTTGCCTAGGCTGGAATTGAACTCCTGAGCTCAAGTGATCCTCCTGCCTCGGCCTCTTAAATAGCTGGGACTATAGGCTCAGGCTACTGTACTAGCCATTAACTATCTATATAGTATTAAGAAATACCCAAAAGCTTAATTTTACTTTTCCTAAACAAAATCAAAAGCAGGTATATTCACCTGATGCCAAACTATGGTGGCACACACTACACCATCAAAATTCAAGTTCTCATTATATCAAAATTAATTATAGAATGTGGTTAAGTTTCTTCTTAAAAAGGAACTTCTAATGAATGGCAGGCTTAAGGTTTTTACAGGTATAGTAAGAAGGTAAAAAAATCACAGGGGAGGTTGGGCATGGTGGCACACATCTATAGTTCCAGCTACTTGAGAGGCTGAGATGGGAGGCTCACTTGAGCCCAGGAGTTCCGGGCCAGCGTGGGAAACATAGTAAGACTCTGTCTCTTTAAAAAAAAAATCATAGGAGAGTCTTATCTAGCAAACTATTAAGATATGTCCCAGAATTTTTTACATTTAAATATTTTAAAAATCACCTTTGGAGAAATCAGGAAGCCCCAATTTTGGATTACATGGCATTTTGCCACTTTTTCATTCCAGTGTTGCCCAATAAAGACCCATAATTCTAACCACTTGCTTATTTGATGAGTTCTGCTAATGTCTCAAAGCCAATGGCAAAGCAAATGCGTGGGAAGGATATACTGAATGTATCATCAGGATTTTCCCTTAGGACAATTTACTCTGTCTCTGAAAGCCTAACACTTTGAAAATCAGGGAATGAGGACTGTCTATTAAATTTCCACATGGTGGCACCAACAGCAGTGTAGGATACACTGCAGCTAGAATACCTACGACAGTCTCTACCCTGTGAAGAATGACAGGCAGGAACCTCAGTTGGAGCAAAGTTCGCTGGCCATGGAAAGCACATCATGTACCATAGGAACTACACCACAAATTAGCAGGAAACCCACTTTATCATACATAGAAATTATTTGTTTTAATGGTAATATGCTACTAAAATTCATCAGCAAAAATGTAAAATAGATTATTACTTTTCTATTTGGAGTTAATTTTGATCTTTGAGCTTCAAAGATCTCTCTGTAGACTCTGAGAATGGTTAGATTATATACATCCTTATGCATTAAACAAAAGTTACTAGACAATTTGTGTGAAGAAAAAAAAGTTGCTGTAAAATAAACAAAAATTTAAAATCCTAAAATCTTTTGCATAAGAATTTAAATAAGGAGTATCCAAAAATGCTCTCATTTGAGTTTTTATTAAAGTGTAATATATTTTCAAGAAAAGTGAAGATTAATGTGGGCCATAAATGGGATGTGAATTTATAACTGAGATATAAGCAAGCTTGGAAACATATCAGAAACACTTTCAAGAGAAGGTTATTTCTTGGGATGCATTTAATAGTGCTTATTTTAAAATATACATTAAAAAAAGCTAATGAGACATGCTACAAAATAAGTTAAAATGTCAACTGTATTTGAACATGGGGACTTTCTACTACTGTCTACAGAAATAAAGGAAGCCTATACATAAGTAAAATTCAAGCACCACAGCAATAACTATGGATATCTTTCATTTATAGATGTTAATATACTCAAATACATAGAACATGCTTTCAGGATTGATACGTTAAATATCTCAAGCAAAAGAACATGCAAATAAATGTAGCACACATACATGTTCATAAGATGCAGTAAACTTTAATCATTCATTAGTGGAATACTAATTTGAGTTCTTCAATCATTAAAAAGGTGTAAAGAAAAAAACCATCAACCTTCTTGTTTGAAAAAAATGCAGAAGTTAATAGTTTTCCCAAGCTCAACATAATGCTTAAACGGTGTGGTGCCTTTTCTTTGGTTTTCGTTTTACTTACAAGTATTGCATTCATTCCTGATGCAATGCCATAGCTCAAACCTGAGAGGCGTGCTGCATATGTATACTCTTTTAAATCATCCTTCAATAACCTGATAAACAGGTATGTCATGTTGCAATGGAGAGGGTCAGCATAAATGTAGCGACTAACAAAAAAAAAAAAAAAAAAAGAAATGCTTTGATACCTCAAGCAGTGGCATGGCAATGAAGAAACATGACCGAAGAGTATGGATATGCAGCCTCATGATCTGGATTTCTAGGGAAATAGTATAGGCCAACCTTAGGTTTTACAAAAGAAGGAAGACTTCATTCAGATACAGAATGGGTGAGATCTAAACCTAAATTAGGGTCAAATTTTGTTTGAGTAGAAAAATGTAACTATCTGATGAAAGATGTTAAAAAAAAAAAGAAATCAAGGAAAATTTGCATAATATGAATGGTATGTAGCTGAATACTCAGAATAAGAGCTAACTTAAAAATTAAATGATGAGAAAATATGATTAGCCATAAAGATTTAAAAAAAGAAATTAAACTCATACCCTCGATCGAAAATGCTTCCATCAAATCAATATAAAAAATGTTGATGAGTGGAAGGCTCTAAGGCATGGGTACTTACATACATCCCATAGATGGTATTTTGGAGATCATAGCTCAAGCCTGCTAGCTCTGCTGCATATGCATACTCGTTGAGTGAGTCTTTGAGGAGCTCAAGGTACAAATAGGCCATGTTACAGTGCAAGGGGTCCACATAAGCAAATGGGCTGGAAGAAAATGTTGAAAGTAAAATAGCTGATTTATTACTTCCCAATGTGCTATGTATGGCCTTTCGAGATGGATCAAGATATTGAACATCCATTAATATAATTTCCTGAGAATATGGTTGAATTCGTGAGGCTGTTTCTTCTCATTAGGAAAAAAACAAGATGTCTGAAAAAGAAGCCTGAAATATGCTATATGTGTGTGCTGGTAGTGGTAAAGAGGGAAAAGGAATTGCTTACCCCAGATGGTGTGGTAGGACTGACAAATTAGAAATGCAGGGAAGGTAAGGAGAGGGGACAAACAAAAATGCATACCTCTGTCGAGGCTAACAGGAGGCATGGCTGATAGAACTGATACAGCATGTGCATGTCCTCTTTCTCTCTCCAAGCAAGTCACACCCTTGGTGGACAGGAGTAAGAGACTGAGAAATTTGTCTGTGGTAATTACAGGAACTTTGAAAAACAGATCTGTGAAAATGTTAGCTTATCCCTGAGTTTTCCCTAAAACGAATAAAGCTACAGCACTGTCAGTAAAATAATCGATACTTTCTATAACTGCAGCCAGAACTGGAAAAAAATTTTAAGATTGGAAAATACTTCAATGAGAAAGAACAAGAAAAGAGAAAAAACAATTATGGAGTACAAGAGCTAAACAGAACCACAGAGATAAACTAATCTTCATTTCTCAGATAAGAAACATAACGTTCCTCGTGTCACCTGAACTGGTAGCGGCAAAGTTGGAATTCAAACACGAGTCAAATGACCTGTTCATCTGACTGTATGACCCTGCTTACCTTGATCGGCAGCAAAAGATTTACTCATTCAACAAATATGTGTGATATGCTTATTACAGTGCCAGGCTCTTCTCCAGGCACTGGAAATGAAGAGGACACCAATCAGGCAAAGTCCCTGACCTCACGGAGCTTATAGTCTAGATGGAGGGAACAAATAATAAATTTAAATCTGATATATCAGCTGGTGATAGTGCTAGTGCTATGGAGAAAAATTAAGCAGGGTAAGGAGAACAGGGAATGATGGGGTGGCGGCAGCAGTGCAGAAAGATTGCTACTTTACAGAAGACGGTCATTGAAGGTCACCTGGATACCTGGGCCCAGGCCCAAAGGAACAAGGGAACAAGGGAGCAAGGGAGCAAGCCCTGGAAATAGCTAAGAGGTGGAGTGAAGAACTTTCCAGGCTTAAGAAAGAGCTAGTGCTAAAGACCTGAGCCAGGTGCCTGCTTGGCTTTCTTGGCAGCAAATTAAAGCTTCACTCTATTTGGGCCAGGCATGCTGGCTCATGTCTGTAATCCAAGCACTTTGAGAGGCTGAGGTTGGAGGATTGCTTGAGCCCAGGAGTTTGAGAACAGGCTGGGAAACATAGCAACACTCTGTCCCTACCAAAAAAAAAAAAAAAAAAAAAGCTGGGTGTGGTAGCACATGTTTGTAGTTCCAGCTACTTAGGAGGTTAAGGCAAGAGGATCTCTCGAGCCCAGGAGTTTGCAGTTACAGTGAGCTATAATCAGGCCACTGCACTCCAGCCTGGATGACAGAGTAAGTAAGACCCTGTCTCTTAAAAAAAACAACAACAAAAAAAAAGGTTCACTCTATCTGTAGTATAGGAAATACAGCTAATACACTGATAGCAAAGCCAACAATTTTATCAAAGTTGCTAATAAAGCAAATATAGGGGTAAAATGCTTAGCAACTTAGAATTAAAATCAAAAAGAAAGTTCCATAGCTATCCAAACATTCTCCAACAGGAAAATCTAAATAAATGTTCTGTCATTTAATTTTTTAAAAATATTTTACATGATGATGGATTTTCTCCTTTAGGCAAACTGCAGTTCAGAAATTTAAGGCACAATTCACAAAAACAAAATCAAAACAAAACAGAGGCTATGACCAAGCTCAGCCTCATGGGCAACTGCGTGGCTTTCTTCGGTGGAAGAGAAAAGCCAGAAAAGCCAAGTAGGGGAGCACAAAACCACATGGCTCAGGCTCGGAATACAATTCCAAGGAGTGTCCTAATATGCTGCATCCACATCAGCTGTGTAGTGAAGTGGCGAGGGCCCTGAACTAACTTTTGGCAGGATTCAACTGGAATACCTAAATTCTGGTTCATTTGTTAATTTAAAAATACATTATTCTATAAGCAGATACTGTATGCTTAAATATGAACCACAAGGTTTTACAAAATGTGACTAAGTATATATAATCCTATTTCTGAAAAGATGAAAAAAATACACACATGAAAATGTCCGTAAAAATGTACAAGAAACTAAACAGTGATTACCTCTAGGAAAACTGTACCACAGAGAAACGGGTTTGTGGGAGGCAGACATTTTCCATTCTAGGAACAATGCTGGGCAGTTTAGAGAACACAGAAATGTCAAAGGGTCTCTCAAAAGGTATTCTAAAGAAATTCGTAATCATAGAGGCTAAATGACAAAGTGGTGACAAGCTTCTTAGAGTGTTTAAAAATATTCTCCACTATCAAAAAATAAAATGCTCTGTAGTGCTTTGTAATGCTCTTGACCAACAATAAGCCACAACCTGAAAGCCCATGTTTGGTGTAAAAAATATAAAAATCTCAGCACAGTTCTAGATAATCTGTGAATTTCATGCTATAAAACAATATTTATATCCCTACACTCTCAACATATTTGTTGAGAGAATATTAACTTTCTATTTAGAGATTCTTTTTCTGTTTTCCAAAACATTTAAACCACACCTAGCTTTAAGTTTATGTCAAACTAATCGAATAAAAATCAATGAAAAAGCTGATCATATTGAACATTATTAAGTGGTGATAGTTTGCTTCACAAACACAGATTACTGAATTATAGAAATAGTGGGTGATATACATTACCACACAAGTAAAAAAAGACAGAAATGAAGATGCATTGAGAAATCATTGCAGCAATTACATTATTCATACATTTTACTAAACATCTTTTTTCTCTTTATTAAATAATGTTTAAGTAACCAAGCCAAGAATAGAGAAAGGAATATCTAAGGGCGCCAGACAATTAAAGGACTGGACAGGACTCAAGATAATTTTATAACTACTACCTCCTGTTCTGGGAAAGTCCAGGAATATAAAACTAAAACAACAAAAATACCCCCAAATTATTTATTCTTTTCTCAACGAATCTTCTTCTGGGTAAATCTATTGCCTCCTTAAAATCCAAAATCCCGAATGCTAAGATCATTCTCCTGATAATTAATAACTGAGATAAGTCATTTCAGTCAAAGGGTTACTTATCAAAAAAAGAAAAAAGAATTAACAACCCTGGTTCTTACAATACCTCGTAACAACAGCAGACTTCTCTTGTCTAGGTGAAATAACTCTAATTCCTTTTATTTCTAGATATAGATGCTTAAGAACAGAAAATTTTTAGAAATGTAATTGTTGATTTTTATAAGAAGATTTATAGCTATCTTCATCTTACATACCTGAAAAATTCAAAGTTGAGACAAGCCTTCGGCAAGAAAAACTTATCATCTTGTTTGAACCAGAGTTTGCTCATAGCTGTATCCTGTGATGGAGAAACAATTTGGTTAGGGAAATAGAGGCACATTTAGCAAAAATGTTCAACAAAATCACTCTTCAAGGAGAGGAAGACAGAGGCTTTAGTTGAGAGTTTTTTCTGGAGGCTGCTGTCCCATAGCCTTGAAGCACGCTCACAGGGTCAGCAGGTAGGAAGCTGGACAAAGACTGCTGATGCTGCAGCAGAGAAATCAGCTTTCTGTGTCCCCTGGATTAGGGGGTTGGGGGACACCGGAGGAAGAGACAGATTGGAGAACCAATACTAACAGTCCTGTCCTCATCTTTCTGGACACTGTAAGGCAGAGAGATGCGGCAGTCCTTTGGGAGGGTGTGGCAGCCAGCCTCCAAGATGGCCCATAGCATTCCCTGCCTGCTGAGATTCGCAGCCTGTGTAGTTCCCCTCCCACACTGGACAAGTGTCGATTTGCCTGACAAAATATGACAGAAGTGATCGCATGATACCTTTGAGATTAGATTATAAAAGACACTGTGGCTTACATCTTGACTACTCAATTTCCCTCCTGCATCATTCATTTGGGGAGCCAGCTGTTATGTCATGTTTGGGGGAGAGGTCCATGTGGTGAAAAATTAAGGCATGCCAAGAACCACACAATTGAACCTGGAAGAGAATCCTCTAGCCCTAGTTGAGCCTTAAGATGACTGAAGCCCTGGCCAACAGCTTGACTATGAGAAACCCTGAGCAAGAACTACCCAGCTATGCCACTTCTGATTTCTGATCCTCAGAAGCTGTGTGAGATAATAAATGTTTGTGGTTTTAGGCTGCTAAATTTTGGGGTAATGTGATACACAGCAACAGATAACTAACACAGCCAAGGATACACAAATAAGCCCCTATCCTGACTCTCCACTCCTTCATGCTATAATAAGTATGGCTTTAGATGTTCACTTGAAACTACCTTGAAACCCTGACAAGAGATATAAATGGTTTAATGTTTTTCTTAGTTTACACTGAGAAGGTCTATTTAAAATAAACAAGAAAAAACAGAAGAGGTAAGTAAACTTTCTGTTCAAAGTAGCTAATAACTGGCCGGGCATGGTGGCTCACATCTGTAATCCTAGCACTCTGGGAGGCCGAGGTGGGCGGATTGTGTGAGCTCAGGAGTTCGAGGTCAGCCTGAGCAAGAGCGAGACCCTCTCTCTACTAAAATTAGAAAGAAATTAATTGGACAACTAAAAATATATAGAAAAAACTAGCCGGGCATGGTGGCGCGTGCCTGTAGTCCCAGCTACTTGGGAGGCTGCGGCAGAAGGATCGCTTGAGCCCAGGAGTCTGACATTGCTGTGAGCTAGGATGACGCCATGGCACTCTAGCCTGGGCAACACAGTGAGACTCTGTCTCAAAAAAAAAAAAAAAAAAAGTAGCTAATAACTAATACATAATTGTCTTTTTGTTGTTGTTGTTGTTGTTGTTTAGAGATAAGATCTCTCTCTCTGTTGCCCAAGTTGCAGTGCGATGGCCCAATCATAGCTTACTATAACCTCGAACTCCTGGGCTCAAATGACCCTTCCGCCTCAGCCTCCTTAGTAGCTGGGACTACAGGTATGCACAACCATGCCTGGCTAATTTTTTTTTTTTTTCTTTTGGTAGAGATGGGGTCTCCCTATGTTGCCCAGGCTGGTCTTGATTCCTGATCCCAAGCCATCCTCCTGCCTCAGCTTCCTTTAGGGATTACAGACACGAGCCACTGTGCCCGGCCTAAAATGTCATTTTTAAAGAGAAAAGCTTCTCTCATTAATAATCTAGTTGCTCAAGATAAATTACATTTCATGTTCCTAAATACTGATTCTTATCTCATTGGGTTAATCTGAATGGTAGGCCATTTGGAGAAGATAAAAAGAAAGATGTGTGTCTATACTCATGAGTTTAGAAAAAGTTTGCAAGTTTAGAAAAGAAAATGTGCTGTAATAATTTGATCCATTTTTTCTACATAGTTTAGCCAAGGTCTGAAATAAAGGCACGAAAAGAACAGTCTTAAAAAGAAGCTGGTGAAAAAATCCACTTCCCAATAATCCTTCTCACTGGCTTGTAACTCCATGAGCTTCATATAGCCACTGTGTCATGAAAATGGTTTTTAAGGGCAGGAATTCCAATACCTTGCCCCTTGGACATACTCCCTTCCTGGCTTTAAAGATCATTTCTTATCTCTAACATTCATGACGCAGCATAAACCTACTTCCTTGTTGGATCTTCAGTGGATATGGAAAAGAGGCCTCTATCTTTCTAGACTTGTGGTTACAGTCCATATTTATTTTTATTTCTCCTGCAAAGAAAGCAATTCCCTAGATTCTATGTTGTTTAGTAGTTTTGTCTGCTTACTTTAATATTTTTAAACTTCTAATATTTCTTGTATTCTTTCCGTAACTTTGTTACCTCTCAGGATGTGACCTCCACCCCAGTCAACACAGTACCAAATATAAGAAATCATCTTTAGCCCTCCATGTAATAGGTCCCGTAAATTTAAAATCAGTGATTCTAATACATTACCTTAATAAGAGCAGGGTATGGTGTTGCCTCTTTTTCTAACGATAAAATCTCAAAATTTGTAGGAATAAATTCATTCTTTGTTGGAAGTTTAAATTTCCCATTCAGGTCAGCATTTTGCCATTTCTGGACGAATAATGAAAAACACACGAAAGCAAATAGAATCTGATTCAAGAGTTTAAAACAGTGTCTTTGCTCAGTACTCAGGTAAATATTAAGTGGATAAATGTCACACAGCATTCTTTTCCATCATATATAAAGGAGCTACTACCAAGATCTATCAATGGATTTTCATAAAACTTGAGTCGGTCTTTCTGGTGCTAATAAAGATTCTGCACTCATCTCTATCTTTCCTCTCCACATCTCCAAAATGAGCAGCTGAGATTAAGGAACAATCTGAGGTCTGAGACTGTGGAACACAGAGAAGCTGACTGGTCCATATAAAGATTATGATGCTTCAACTCTTTAAAGAAGGAAGAATAATCTGTACAGGAATATACTCCCACAAGTGCCGGACAATGTTTTTTGTAAGAGCCATCCTTTCAGCTATACTAAGTTACATTCATGATGTATGGCTTGAACCCAGGCTAAAGGGAACCTCTTTCACTTTAGTCCTTCTTCTTAAGGCCTGGCCCACACTTCTAGATGATCATGCAAACTCTCAAGTGAACCAGTAATTAAAGCACAAACTTAAGAAGAAAGTTGAGGTTTAAGTCTGGATTGACGCAACCTGCAGGCTGAATGTGCTCCATGAGCTAGTTCCAAAAGCTAAGTGGGTCAGACCACAGGCTATTGATTGTTGAACTCTAGTTTATAAGACTTTTGATCATTTAAAAAAAGCAACTGGGCTGGGCGAGGTGGCTCACGCCTGTAATCCTAGCACTCTGGGAGGCCAAGGCGGATCACATCGCCTGATCTCAGGAATTCGAAACCAGCCTGAACAAGAACGAGACCCGTCTCTACAAAAAATAGAAAAATTAGCCAGGTGTGATGGTGCACACCTGTAGTCCCAGCTACTCTGGAGGCTGAGGCAGGAGGATCACTTGAGTCCAGGAGTTGGAGGTTGCAGTGAGCTATGATGATGCCACCACACTCTAGCTGGGGCTACAGAGTGGGACGACTCTGTCTCAAAAAAAGAGCAACTGACTGCTAATAAGTCTGGGTTCAGTAATTTGGTCTCTAGCTGATGTGGCACAGCCTTACAGATTTTGCAGGTCTATTTTGGTTCCTGTATTTGTTTCTTTTGGCACTGGGATGAAGGAGATGTTGACTATACTACTTAAGTAGCAACCCAAGTGTCCAGAATAGCTGAATAGTGGGGGCTAGGAAACATTCAGCATGTAATTTCACTACTGAGTTCCCAGATAAATTTTTTTCAAAAAAATTCCCATTCACTTGGCACTGGAAATGTTCAGCAGTGGTTTTATTAAGGAAGCCAGGCATGCAATAGATTTTGTGCATGAAATGAGACTTCCTTTCAATGTATGAGCTATTTATATTTTATTTTAAAATTAAAAAAAAAAATTCCTGTCAGGACAGGTTTGTTATGGTCAGAGTTTGGTGAATAGGGGCCTTTCTCCTGTTTTAGCGTTATTTCAGACCCAGCACTAATTTGTGGGAAATGAGATTTCCTAACAGCTTGGAAAGATGGGTATTTTCACATACTAAAGGGTTTCAGTTATCTTCTGTATTGTGACTATTTCAGAGATCCTTGAAGTACCAGTGATGATTTTGTTTCTTAAACTATTTCTTCTTTTTTCTACATTGTCACCACACAAGTACTTTATTTATTTACTTATTTTGAGACAGAGTCTCACTCTGTCAACCACGCTGGAGTGCAGTGGCACAATCATAGACCATAGCGCACCATAACCTCGAACTCCTGGGCTTAAGCAATCCTCCCATCTGAGTCTCCCAAGTAGCAAGGACTACAGGCATGCACCACCATGCCTGGCTAAATTTTATTTTTTTGTAGAGATGGCATTTCACTATGATGCCCAGGCTGGTCTTGAACTGCTGCCCTCAAGTGATCCTCCTGCTTTAGCTTCCTAAAGTGCTGGGATTATAGGTGTGAGTCACTGCGCTCGGCCTACACAGGTACATTTTTAAAATGTTCATTACCCAAGTTTAACTAGAATCTAGCCAGAGTAAGGCTTTCTGGTATCTTTCCATGAATAAAGGACTCAATCTCAAGGACATATGGCTGGTAGAAAACAAAAGAGAAAGAAAAAGTACTATATAAGTAAATATGGTTCACAAGCAAAATCTTAACTACTGATGAATGGGGTAAAGTACTGTCTTACACCTGTTTTGAAATAAATCTTAATTACTTGATGTTGACAAAAAGAGTAATGATACAATATCAGGCATAAAATATAACACCTCCTAACATGAGGACAGTATGAGTCCAAGACACTGCTCCCAGTCTATGTTCACAGCAATACTGTGAGCTCTCTGGAGCCTTTGCACCTGTCTTTCATGCTCCCTACTTCCACCTCTCTTTGACTTTCTGCCGTTTTTGCTTCTCATTGTACCCTGTACTTCAATGCTCTTTGACTGCACAGGGCTGGGAGAAATTTTACAGCCCTGGTGGTTTGACAGACACATAAGAAGGTGGCTAGCATGCCATTTCTTCATGCAAAAACCCAAACTCCAGCTCAACATCTTGTTCACTCCTCTTAGGACGGTACAAACAAAAGGAGGTCATCGCTCTCCACACTCTGGGCCTAGGGTTTGTGGATCTAGAGAGCCTATGTTCTTGTGATCCTCACACATCAGGCTTATTCACAGATGAGTTAACCCCTACCTTAATGACTTCATCTGGTATAGCTTCTTGTTTGTACTGGGTTCCATACCACTCTTCTGTGCGATCAGTTTTTCCTTCAAAAGATTTAGAAACTATTGCAACTCTAGAGATACAGAAAAAGAAAACAGAAAAAAATCCTGTAAACTCATGCTGTATACACAGATTTACAGAATCTGACTCATGAAAATGTAAATAATATCCAAGAATATGTTGGGCCCCTTAAGATCCAGCAAATCCTCTAAGGCTTAGCACAAACAAGCCACATATGTATAGAGTTTTCTGATCATAGTCTCTATTATCCTGCGGTTAAAGTCCACTATTTTTAGTGTGAAAAAGAGCTTACAGGAGAAATTCTTCTAGGTATGCTATTGACTAAAATTTAAAAAGAAGAGTAGCTAGGGAAAAAATGGAACAGGGTCAGTTGAAAAAAAGTCCTTAAAAAGGCAAAGAAGTACTCTTTCCTAGGAACAGCTCAGGCCCAGAGTTAACAGGAATGGCTAAGAAAACCTGTTGGCTCATCCAGAAATCAAAAAAACTCCACAAACATACCAAAGGAACTTTTACTATTACTGTGCTCTATGGTTTTTCCTGCCAGACACTAGCATCAAATATATCTACTACATGTACACTGGCCTCCTGCTGCTGGGGGAGAAGGGGACAAAACCAAGAAATGCTTATCTTCTGGTTTATCAAAAGCTTTCTTTGGCCGGGCACGGTGACTCACTCCTGCAATCCTAGCACTCTGGGAGGCCGAGGCAGGCAGATTGTTTGAGCTCAGGAGTTCGAGACCAGCCTGAGCAAGAGTGAGACTCCGTCTCTACCAAAAATAGAAAGAAATTAATTGGACAGCTAAAAATATATAGGAAAAAAAATTAGCCGGGCATGGTGGTGCATGCCTGTAGTCCCAGCTACTCGGGAGGCTGAGGCAGTAGGATCGCTTGAGCCCAGGAGTCTGAGGTTGCTGTGAGCTAGGCTGACGCCACAGCACTCACTCTAGCCAGGGCAACAAAGTGAGACTCTGTCTCAAAAAA
>CAUYSK010013589.1:0-18956 GCA_963575035.1 Avahi laniger | reverse complement strand
TGTGAGCTTGGCTGACGCCACGGCACTCGCCCCAGGAAAGAAAGTGAGACTCTGTCTCAAAAAAAAAAAAAAAAAAAAACTCAATTATGTCATTACCTTAGTGTTGTCACCAATTTTTGTTGGATAACGTAAAATGTCAAGATGGAGACATATGAGATTTTATAAGTTCAAATCTAGGACTTCTAGAATATGAATAAGTTATGAAAATTCATTTCAAGTACCTCCATCCCTCAAATGACTGTATACACACAAAGGTTTTTTAAAAATACTGTTAAAATAAATTTTTGACAAATGTTTCTCAAAAACTTTCCACTTTCTCACATCCCATTGTCTCTTAAACCCACTCCTGTGGGCTTCTAAGCCAACCATGCCACTGAAACTTCATGTCAAGCTCACCAATGACCGCTGCCACCTCTGTGATCCCTTTTCTGTCCTTATCTTGACTTACAAGCAGAATTCAACCCAGTTGACCACTACCCTCCTCCTTTAAACATTCTCTTCTTTTGATCCTACTACACTTTCTCGGTTTTCTGTTTCCTCACTGAAGGATCTTTCCTCCTTGATGCAAACTCTAAATCTAACTCTAAATGTTAAGCTGCTCCAGGGCTCAGCGTCATCCCTCTACTCTTCTCCCATCACTCTGTCTAGCAGACCTCATCCAGTTCCATAGTTTCAAACACTACGCAAGCTTAAGCACTGGTCTCTCCAGAGTTCCAAAACAGTTTATCCAAATGCCTACATATAACGTCCATTTAGATGTCTAATGCGTATCTTAAATTTAACACTGCAAAACAGAACTCCTGGTTCCCACCACTACCCCACCCATCTTGTGTCTCCCTGTTACCCCATTTTAGTAAATGGCATCGTCACCCACACAACTGCATTAACAAGACACTCAAGGGATTTCCTATTTCTTCCTTTTCCTTATGTCCCACTGACAATCCAGTCCTATTGATTCTATCTCTAAAATATAATCCCAAATCTATCTACCTCTATTTCTTCAGCTACTACTCTAAAGAAAAGTCCTCATCATTTCTTACCTAGTGAAATAAACCCAGCTGGTCTCTCTCTTTCCATTTCTTGCCCCATACAAGCCATTCTCCACACAACACTATCTACAAAGCAGTAATCTTAAAAATGCAAATCAGGGCACCTCAGGCCCCTGCTCAAGTTCCTTCACCGGTCTGCCACTGCAACCAGAGTAAAACCTGAACTTTGTCATGGCTCACACTGCCCTGTGTGATTCTGAATCCTGCCGACTCCTAAGCGGTTAGACTTCTTTCCCACCACTCTCCTTCATCACTCAGCAGTCTCCAGCCATCCTGGTCTTTGGTTCCACAAACACAACAAGTTCATTACCAACTCAAGGCCTTTGCACTTGATGCTTCCTCTGCCTCCAGCTCTTAACATAAATAGTACCATTTTATTATTTCTGTCTCAGCTCAAGAGATGACACGTTCTCTCACCACCTAGTCTATCTAGCACCAACCCTCCAGTTATCACAGAACCGTTTTATCCTCTTCATGGCTCTTATCCCTATTTGCTTGGGGACCTCATTTGTCTGGCTCTCCACTCACTATATCCCTAGTACCTGAATAGAGCCTAGGGCAAAGGAACTTTTTCATTAATGAAAGAATGAATGAAGAAAGAAAGACAGGAAGGAAAGAAGAGAAAAATATGATACACCAGAACAGAATGATGATTGTCATTACTTAGGAAAGGTGATCAAAAGGCCAGGTTTTTAACAATTCCCACCTCAGGATAAAACAAACTCCCTAGCATAACTTCTAGCCCTTTTCAAACAGTCTTGCCTCATCTCCTGTCATCTCTCACGACTAACCTCATTTTAAACTCCCTCCAAGCTACAGCTTCTATTTTTCCCTCTCTTTCTCTCATAAGCACGTCTGCTCTGTCAGCCTGGATCAATGTTCTTCTCCATGGAATTCCTTCTTTCCCAAATTTCTTTCCAGTCAGTTTCTATTACTATCCTTTTAGGTTTTAGTCTAGGCACTGACTCCTCCAAGCCGCCTCCCCTGACCTAATAAGACTGCACTGGATACACATATGCTCCTACAGCACTTTAAGCTGTCTGCTTTCACAGCATTTATTACCCTGTATCCAAAGTGCCTGTTAACTTCCTCGTCTCTCCACCAGACTGTAAAATTCTATGGGGCTAAGAACTATCTTATTCACCACTATATCCCTAGCACTTACCGTAGTTATCTGGTACATGGTAAATAGCACACACACACACAAAAATGTTGATGAGTAAATAAACAAAAAGACAAGGAAGAAAAGAACCACCAAAATATGAGTCATTGGGCACTGCTACATACAGAGTCTTACCCAGGAAAAGTAAAAAAGTAAGTTTTCTTTGAAAAGAAGACAACAAAATTATTACTCTAACAATTTAAATGCCTATCTACCTAAAGTTGTTCAGTCCTTAGTATTTACTACAGACACACAAGATGCACACTGCTGCACTATGACAACAATAACGTAATGTTCTTTTTCATAGACCAATTCCTAAACTTTAAATGTGCAATCTCTAAATCATTAACATTGTTATTGGAATTGTATGAAATACAATCAAGTTTTTCACCACTCTAAAATAAGCTCTAACAACTTTTTAAAAAGCAGAATCACGTGAAGATAATTACATTATGAAGAAATGACCATTTGAGAGTAAGAGCACAGAAACTTTGCCCTCTCAAATAAAACTCCATTCTAAGCCTAGTTTGTTAGCCAAATCAAAGTAATAAGTCAACAAAACAAACACAAATCTCTCCATCAGAATAACTTGAGGCTTAAAATGAATTTTTAAAATGCTGCAAATCTACCCATGTATCTTGAAATGTTAAACATCATGCTAACTGACAGCACATGTAACTGGGAAGATCTTACCTCTGTTATCATTTTACAGCTTTTACAGGGTCCAATCTGACTGAATAACTGAAGTATAAGGACTTCTGTCACATCTCTGGAGAGGTTACCTACGTATCTGTACGAGAAGAAAAAAACCACATTATTAACAATTTTCCTTCAGCTCTAGCTCTAATGCACTATCATTTAATTCACCACCTTTTATTTCACTTTAACTTCCTCGTCTTCAATAAAATTTTTCCAATTAAGCCTGATCCTATGAAAATAAGCTTAACTCAATCAGGAAAGCAACCATTGTTCTTAGGCCACTAAAATACCACTTCAAAAGACATTATAAAGAACAAATCAATGTGACGTTGGATACTCCAATGGTATATTATTCTATACCCTAGATATTTTCTCATCTTATTGTAATTGTTAAAAATTAAACCAGTCTCAGTAACTATATTTTCTAATTCTAAATAATTTATAACACACACACACACACACACACACACACACACACACACACACACACAAATCCTGGTTCATTAAAACTCTTGATCATAACAGGGTATTAGACATAAAGTGAGTTTATCTTAAGACTCCCAACCAAAGCAATTACATGAACAAAGAACAGAATTAAAGTTACAGCAAAACACACAGAAGGTGGTGAGTTTTTGTTGTTTTGCTTTTGGCTAAATAAGATTGTTAGCAATGATGTCTTCATTGTATTGTTTTAGCAGAGCAGAGCAAAACAATAAAATTTCCTAGTCTAAAAACGCATCAGAATCAACAAAATACATCTTTATATATTTAACAAATCAAGTAAATACAAAGATTTCTTTAGAAATTTGGAGAAAAATTAATATAAATCCAGATATACTTTTGACTACGGATATTTAAAGATTTGGGTTTTTTCTTTAATTACAAATTGAATGTATGTGAAGATTTTAAATACAGTTAAGTTAAAAAAAGAAAAGAAGAGAAAAGAAAAAAACACTACTTCACTACCTAGAGATGACCACCTTGGCTTATGTCCTGTATTATGAATTTATCTTAATTTATCTCAATAAATTGCCAAATTTTAAGTCTTTCTGGTACTCAGGGCATAATCCCTCAGATTTGCATCTGTTATGAACAACCTCATAAACCAAACAATATTTGTAAAAGTTAACATAGTTTCTTCTGGAAAGTAAAAGGATGTAAGTTTTATTTTTCTAACTATAATATAGAACATCTGCAAACTGAGTACTAAGACCAAAGTAAGGCTTGCAACATGCTTGCCATTTTAAATACATAACTGCTTTAAGATGGAACACTCTGAAAGGAAAAAACTAATTGAGAAAGCCAAGGTTAAGTAAAAAAACAAAAAGATCCAATTAAGAATGAGTAGCAATTTTCCAGTTAAGAATTTCATTTCAATGAGCACTAATAATTTTAGTGTATATGCTCTAAAATTGAAACACATGCCCAATATTTCTTAAATAGAAGCATAAAGAAGGGACAGACTAGTTTAAATCCACTATGCCAGCAGCATTGGTGGTTCAGTGGTAGAATTATCACCAGCCATTATGCCATCTTTTCCTCATAATTAAAGAACTGACCTGTCAGTAGGCCAGTGCAATGACACACTTTTTCTAGCAGTGAGCTAGCCACAGACAACTGTTGGTCCCTTCTTAACTCATTAGGGTTTGTGAGCCTGTTATCTATGGAATAATTTCTTTTTGTACAGGGTAGACCTATTTATAAGGAAAATGGACAAGTAATCTTGGTCATCTACACATTATGCTCATCTGGCCTAACATCCAAATTTCAGATTGCTTTTCCTTTACTCTCAGTTCTGTAACTCATGCATTTACGTGTGCCTTCATGTATCACAATACATAACAGACACACATTTTTATAGCTTTTAAAATACCGTACTATAGTGTTTAAGTACCTTTACATTATCATAAAATAATCTGTCCCAAAATAAGTACTAACAAAAATATTTAAGACAAAGGTCAATGTCAGGCCTAGTAAGAAGATCATCTCTTGGTAGTATAGTAAAATACCTTTGATTTTTTTCCTCAAATTATAGTTTCCACACTTAACTCTCTGCTCTGGTTATGAAGTAGTCAACCTATTCTGAAGTTCCAAGTTTTTAAATATATAATTTCTACCTAAAGGACATATACCAAAAAAACAGAAAAAAAGACAAATGACTGGAATTCTTAGACTGAGAAGTCAATGCAGAGAGTGAACACTTAGGAAATTCCAAAACAATTTTTAAGTGAAGGGAAAAACAAAAAAAGAAAAGGCATACCTTAGAGTTTATTTTGTCTTCTAAGAACAGGAACTGTAGGAACTGATGCATTAAAAACTGAAAATGACACCTTTATCCCTAACATCAGGGTTAAAATCCAATTTGAGACCAGAAACTTAGCAGTTTCACAGGAGGCAAAAGTTCACATTGCCAAACTACTTCCTATGTCCAACTGGGCAGAATTTTAAGTTAAGAACATGTCTTTCAGAAGACTAATGACACTTTTTCAACACTGAATGTGTTCTCACTCTGAAAAGAGTAGCCCTACCAGGGCTGAAATTATCAACTCTGTTACAGAAAATACTATGGGGCTAAATTTCCATAAAAGTAACATTTCTGCTTTTGTTTTTGACAAGTTCCTATACAAGAGGAGATTTTGCAACAATATTCTTCAATAGACCTCTAATTAATTGTTCAACTTGTCAGTACAGTACTTCATTTTAGGACACAGGCAGGGTGGAGGAAAAGTACAGGAGGTACAACTGAGTTGACCAACTATGTATTAATATATAAGAAATATTCTCTCTCTCTCTCTCACACACACACACACACACACACACACACACTTTAAGAAACAGAAAATATGATTAAGTTGAATGAGGGGCTTGATTATAGCCACAATATAGCCAAATCCATGGTATAGCTAGTCAATTTTAAGAGATTTTATGTTATTTTTTTCTGCTTTGCTAGATGTTCAGCTTATACTCTATATCATTGGTTTATTTCCTCCTTTTGACTATCAGGAAGAAAGAATAGCCTTAAAGTAAGGCATTGCGTAACATGGTATTATCCCAATTCCTACTGGTTTTGTTCTACCAGATAGACAAAGAAAATAAAATAAACTACAATAGAACACTACAGTTTTTTCTTTCTTTCTTTTTTTTGTTTTTTTACCTGGTATGCAGCTAACAAACACTACTATAATTTAGTGTTGTATTGTAAATTCATATACCATGGATCAAATCACTGCACTACAAAGCTATACACAACACAAGCCTGAAGTGTGTGTCCCACAAGGCAGGTGTCAGGCAGTCCAGTTCCAGCACCAGTATTACACAGCATGATCTCGTTCGTTTGTTTTTTTAGATCACAAGTTACCCAATACATAATACCCCAAAATAAATGTCAAATGAGAATGAAGAACATCAGAAAACAGATCTTTAAAGCAGCTATATGACAAATAAAAATTTAGGCTCAACATCAAAGCAATTCTATACCACTTTAAATACCATCAAATAAATTAGTAATACTGTAGGTAATGAATATTTAAAGACCTACCTAGGCTATAAACACCATATTGTTTTCTGAAGATAGAACCATATGTCTTAGCTTGTGTGTGTCTGCAGGAAAAAAACCTCACTAGTAACACACAGGCATTTTAAGGAAACAATTTAAGATAAGCTTTGTTAAGAGTACATTCTTTTAAAACATACTAGCCACCTGAAAACCTAATCCATAGATCACAATGCAAAATATAGGATCTCCATAAACAAACAAAACAAAACCCTACTAGGTATCAACCTCTAAAATCACGTTCAAAGTTTTCATCATGTTACTTGTAACTAAAAGAACCCTTTGAGGAGAAATACATAAAAGGTACACTTAAAAAAACTACTATGCATTATTTTTTATTAAACTCTATCATAAAAATCCCAATTGTGAAACGTTTGCTCTTATCTCAAGATTTTTCATTTGAAGGTTTAAAGAAAATATATAAAAATCAACAGATTGCAACATGTTTGACAGTAATGTCTGCCTATAATCATAATTCAATCAGGATTTTTAAAAAAGGTCTTAATACTAATTTAACAAAAGAAATATAAGCATTGTAAAAATATTTGAGTACCTCTTAAGTTCCAGGCAGTGAACTAAGTGCTGCAGGGTAAGACCTAGGAAGATGTAGCAGTCCTTGTCTTAAGAAAACCCTTCCCATGGAGAAGAGTGGGAGAAGGAAAAAGGAAGACAATAGTAAACATGTACTGACATACAGAAACAACAGAGCTTACGATGTTTATTTACTCACTCTTTACTTGTCACATTTTAGACAATGTAACATAGCAAACAAGTGTTTCAAAGAAAAGAACAGGAGATTGGAGAAGACAGAGGTAGGGAATAAGTAAAAAAGAAGTTAGCTTATTAGTCTACTGGAGAAGATCTGATAGAGATGAAGACAAGGCAGATGCAAAAATAGATAAAGGATATTGGAAAAGCATATTTAGTATGACAAAGCCAGAAATTCCTCTTTATAAAGAACAGATACAGTTAATGAGACATGTGTCATGAGAATTTATCAATTATTCAGTAGCTATTATGATGCAATGATGACATTTCAGATTTTTAGATACAATGTAACTTTTATCTTTGTTAAATACATGCTAGCTAGTCATTGAATCTTGCTTTCCCAGATGTTTCCATCGAAGTACACATTGCTAACTAAACACCAAGCCTTGGCTTCAACAGATGTTTAAGGACAAATTTTAAGTGCGTGCCAATTCTCTCCTTTCTTGGAAGAGAAGGCAGAAATGAAAGACGACATAAAACGAATATAAAAGCTCTATTAAACAGGCTTTTCATTGAAGCATTTGATGTGTTGAAGGTGGCCTTAAATTCTCAAAACAGGATAGTAAATACTTTAGTGAGAACATTAGAGAAAGGGGAATGAAAAGAGTTCAAGGCTACAAAAAATGTATATCAATATTGACCATCCATCTTCTTTACTGAGCACACTTTCTTTGGTAGGAGTTAAGAGAAGCTAGTCAAAAACCGCCTGAGTGTCATCCACCTTCGTTTATTCCCCAAAAAAGTAATTTCCGCATCAGACAGCAGAGCCAAGTGAACTATGATCATATCAATACCAGGAGAGGCAAGAGAAACAAAGCAACGATCTGACTCCTCGTGCTTAAAGGTAGGATCGCTGAGCCTCGAGAGCCTGGGAAAACTGAAGGTGCCCAATTTAAGTACTTAATTAGAAATAACTCAGACTTCAAAAAAAAAATGCAGGAGAAAGAAAGGAGTGCCACACTATCCGGAAAGGAACGCAAATGCTGAGTCATCACTCTTGATTGGGAAAGGAAGGAAACTCGAATTAAGTGGTTGGAAGATGAAATTCATTCATTAGATTGGGCTTCAGGTAAAAAGCAACGTAACAAAGTAGAAAAAGCGCCCAAAAGACACACATCGAATAGCGGATGAAGACATTATTTCAGCCAACTCTGAAGGTTTCGACGCACAAACAGATTAAGAAGAGGCAACACCAAGAGAGCAAAAGGAGTTTAACAACTGGTTCTCAGTTTAGTGTAGGGAGCGCTCAAACTAAACTTCGTTATCCAAGAAGGGAAAGATGCTCGGGCGGCAAGAGGCATCCCTTTTGCACTTCAAAAGTAGCGGGCGCTAGGCGGGTTTTCCTGACAGCGTGGGCGGGGGCACGTGGGACAGAAAGAGAAAAGGGGCTTGAGTGGTGTAAGAGTGCCTAGCCTCCTTGGTGAGCTTCGCTTGGGTGAAGAGTTGGGAGCAACCCGAGCTGTGGACGTGGAGGGTGTGAGTGCTAATTCCTCGGGCCGCAGGGGATGCAGCCGCAGTCCCACCCCCAGTCCCACCCCCACCAGGCCCTGCCCCCGTAGGGACCAGCAGCTCCGGGCCCAGCCCAGGGCCTCCCCCCGCAAAGCAGAGGGGGAGCAGGAGCTCTCCTGGGCCTGACAGCCTCAGCCGTGCAGAAACCCGGCCTAGGGAAGGTGTGCAAAGAAAGGCTAGAGAGAAAAAGGTCGAGACAAGCCCCAGACCCCAGGAAGTGACTGTCTAGGGGAAGGGAGGGCTTCCTTCCCAAGGAAAAGGGGACAGATGAGGAATGCACTTAGCGTCCACGCCACCCTGGCCAGGGAGCCGCCTAGAGTCCCGGGTTTGGCCCACTCTCTCCTGCTCCCTCCCTTAGCGTTCCACGGTGCCCGGGCCTCTCGGCGCTTGGCACCCCCAGTCTCGGGTACTCACAGAGTCCGGGGCTGCCCGTCGTCTTCCATCATGGTGGGTGCGACGGAGCGATCCCGGGACAAGAGGGAGGGCAGGGCTGGGGAGGGGAGGGGGTGGGGAGGAAGGGGAGGGGGGCTCCGGGCACCGGCTGGGGACAGAGGAAAAGGTACCGAACCCTGCTCTCGGGCTCTCTCCCCCCAGCCCGCTCTGGACACTGCGCTCCAACCAGGAGGAGCAGGAGGAGGAGGAGGATGAACAAAATGGCCGCCGCCACCAGCCAGGCAGGAAACGGGGCAGAGCGCAGGCGCGGCCCGCCAGGTCACCGCTCAGGCCGGCCGCGACGGCCTGCGAGGGGAATAACTGAGGGGAGACAAAAACAAGCCGCTGAGGAAACCCTGTGCCTGGTCACGACGGGCCACGTCGTCGCCGTGGGCCTGGTGGCCGGCCGAAACCCAGCCAGCTCCGGAAGAGATCGGGTAAAAGGAGAAACGCCGGGAAGCCGAAGTCTCTGGGAACTGTGGTCCTGGAAGTGAGAAAAGGAAGCACTTCTCCAGAGGACTTCTGGGAACTGTAGTCCTAAAGAGATTGCCGGCGCCGGCCCGCGCTGGGACGCGAAGAAGAGACTTCTGGGTAGTGTAGGCGTACGTGAGGACGTGCGGCGACCGGGAAGTCGGAGTGTGGGAGGGAAGGGAGGAATAAAGGCGACGTTGAAAGGCGGGGAGACGAAGTGGGAAAGGCGTCGTCGGGAAGTAAACTACAAGTCCCAGAGTGCCTCGCGCTGGGGGCTGTCCTAGGACTGCTCCAGGCATTTTAAGGCTCTTCTGTTGGCTCAGCCTGAGCTTCTGCTCCGCCTCCGTCCAGCCCAAGAGCGGTTTCTTCAACTGCGGTTCAGGCGGTGTTCGGCCTCCGCGTGGTGTCCGATCGAGTAGGCCTTTCCGGCCCTCCTCTGTTAACCGGAACGGCAGGCCCGCGGTCATCAACTGCCGCCTCGCGCGACGGGCGGGAGAGAGGCTGGCCCGGTGGTGACCCCGAGGGGCTGGGGCGGACGGCGGGCCAAGGGCCGGCTGTATCCTTTGGGCGCTTTCCCCCCCGCAAATAGGTATTCCTAGCCTAGCTACCCTGCTTGTAAATTGCTTTACAAGTTTCAGAGGTTTCCCTGTCCATTATCTCATCGGATAAGGGGTAAAAAGAGCAGTTCTCCATTAAAGTGACTTGCAGGCTGGGCGCGGTGGCTCACGCCTGTGATCCCAGAACTTTGGGAGGATCGCTGGAAGAGCCCAGGAGCAACATAGCCAGATTCGTCTTTACAAAAAAAAACATATTTTAATTAGCGGGGCGTGGTGGCGCGGGCCTGTAGTCCCAATTACTCCGGAGGCTGGAGTGGAGGATCACTTGAGCCCAGAAGTTTGAGGTTGCTGTGAGCTATGATGACATTGCACTCCGGCCTGGGGGACAGAGCCAGACCTGTTTCCAGGAAAAAAAAAAAGACTTCCCCTCCTACCCTTACCCCCTTATTTAATTCGTACAATTAAAAAAAAATCGTTGGCCAGAAACGTGCACAGATTTAAGTTTGCATTTACATCAATCATGTGGATGGGGAATGCAGTTTCGCATGAAGATGTGGAAAGCCAAACTAGCTCTGCAGCTCTCCAGAATGTGTTAAACTCCCCCCACCAAAGAGTTCCTGGTGTGCTTCCCCGTTCCCCCCCCAAGCACCTTGAGGAGAACATTATTGAATTAGTACCTGCTCTTGTAGTTTGGTGAAGGGTGGTGGGGAAGAAAGATCTTCCAGCCTAGTGCCAGAGCTTAACAGCCCTGGTTAACAATGCCTTATGAGGTGGTTCTGCAAACCTGCTGGGGACCTAGCCTGCAAGTGGCTATGCAGCAGGTACTACGGAATCCAATCCTGTAGGCCCAGTCAACCAGGCAGCAGGGGGTTTAATGTCAATTTGTAGGGAAGGAGATTTCAACCTGGAAGACCATGGAGACTATGGCAAGGAGTTGAGCCCCGTAAGAGTCAGTGGGAATAGCAAACGGGTTCAAAAGACAGGAGCCATGGCGAAGGTATGGGGCGAAGGGGGTGGAGCTAGGGGACAGCATGGAATAGGCATCTGGAGAGCTAAAGCTAGAGAGGTGGGCCTGGGCCTTGTAAAACTATGTTGTCAAGGGTCTGTATCATTCTGAAGGGTTTCGGCTTTATCTTCTAGACAGTGAGGAACCATTCAATGAGGTTTTATCTGTTTTTTTAACTGGACCTAGGTGTACAACTGGATTTAATCATAATCTGATTCATTGATCCATACCTGGACCACTGTGTTAGTTTACTGTTGCTGCTGTAAGAAATTACTGCAAACTTAGAGGCTTAAAGCAACATGAATTTATTATCTTACTATTTTCTTTTTTTTTGAGACAAAGTCTCATGCTGTTGCCCTTGGTAGAGTACAGTGATGTCATCGTAGCTCACTGCAACTTCAAACTGCTGAGCTCAAGTGATCCTCCTGCCTCGGCCTCCCAAGTAGCTGAGACTATGGGGCACTCCATGACACCCAGCTAATTTTTCTATGTTTAGTAGAGATAGGGTCTTGCTCTCGCTCAGGCTGGTCTCGAACTCGTGAGCTCAAGTGATCCTCCTGCCTTGTCACATGAGCCACCTCACCGGGCCTCAAAATTGTTAATCACATCTGTAAAGTTCCTTTACCATAACATAATATTCACAAGTTTTGAGGATTAGGACATAGACATCTTTAGTGGGCCATTATCCAGTTTACCTCACCCACCTTAATTAATTTAGTTACTTTTAATGTTGTAGTAATAGCTATAAACCCACCACCCTAAAAACGTTATAATGACAGCAGTTTACATATGTGGTATGCCTCCTACACACATTCACTCATCTTCCTGCCTCCTCTCATCTGGGGTAACCATCATCTTGAATCCTGTCTTCATTATTTCTTGCTTTTCTTTTACAAAGTTTTATTCCACATATATATAGCCCTAAACAGTGTGTGTAGTATACACATGTACACTTGAATTTTTTAACTTGATAAAAAGAATATGCCCACTACACACCTATGAGAATGGCTGAAATCCAGAATACTGGCAACACCATATGCTGACGAGGATGTAAAGCAACAGGAACTCTCATTCATTGCTGGTGGGAGTGCAAAATGGTACAGCCATTCTGGAAGACAGTTTGGCAGTTTCTTACAAAGCTAGACATAACTCTTAGGTATTTAGCCAAATGAGTTGAAAACATATGTTTACATAAAAACCTACACACAAATCTTTACAGTAGTTTTATTCATAATTGTTCCAAATTCAAGGAGCAATTGATTCAGATCAAGCAACCAAGATATCCTTGATTAAGTGAATGGGTAAACTGTAGTACAAAGTGGTACCTCCATACAATAGATAAAAAGAAATGAGCTATCAAACCACAATAAGACATGGAATAATCTCAAAAGCCTATTACTAAGTGAAAGAAGCTGGTCTGAAAAGGCTGGTCTGAAAAGGCTGCATACCCTATGAGTTTAACTGCATAACATTCTGGAAAAGGCAAAACTATGGACAATAAAAAGATCAATGGTGCCAGGCGTTCCAGGGGAGGAGGAGGGATGAATAGGTGGAGCACAGGGAGTTTTTAGGACAGTGAAACTATTCTGTATACCCACCATTACAGTATGGTGGGTACACGATATTATGCATTTGTCAAAACCCACAAAACTGTGCAACATAGAGTGCATCCTAGTGTAAACAGCTAATAATAATATATCAATATTGATTCATCAATTGCAACAAATGTACTAAAGTAAAATGGTAATAATAGGGGAAACAATGTTTGCAGTGGAGGAGCGTGTGTACAGGTATTCTACTTTCTGCACAACCGTTCTGTAAAACTAAAACTACTCTAAAGTCTATTACAAAGACAATTTATGCCTTTATAATCTTTTGAGACTTTTTTCTCATGAAACGTGACTAAGATTCAACCATGTTTTATGTATATAGTTCATTCATTTTTACTATTGTGTGATATTTCAGTGTGCGAATATACCACACTTTGCCTGATTTCTCATTGATGGACATTTGGGTTGCTTCCAGGTTTTTACTATTGTGAATAATGCTGCTATGAACATTTTCATACCTGTCTTCAGTTATAGATGTGCAAGAGCTTTTCTTTGGTGTATTTGGGTCCATACCTAAAGGTGAAATTGTCAGATCACAAGATATTTGAATATTCAATCTTAGTGGGTAAAGTCAAACTATTTTCCCAAAAGTGGATACATGGATTTGTACTCCCATCGGCATTGTTTAGGAAGTTCTATAAGTGGATCCATGTTCTCTTTAATGCTTGGTTTTGTCAGGCATTTTACATTTTTATCAATCAAAGTCTTAGCTCAATGTGGTCTTAATTCGCATTTACCTAATCAATGAAGTTGAACATCTCTTCATATTTTATTATCCATATGTGTTTCCTCTTCTGAAAAATGCCTGTTGATATCTTTTGCCTATTTTTCTATTAGGTTATATGTGCTTTTCTTGTTGATTTGTAGTAATTCTTTTTTTTTTCTTTTTTTTTTGAGACAGAGTCTCACTCTGTTGCCCTGAGTAGAGTGCTGTGGCATCAGCCTAGCGCACAGCAACCTCCTGGGCTCAAGTGATCCTCCTGCCTCAGCCTCCCGAGTAGCTGGGACTACAGACATGTGCCACCATGCCTGGTTAAGTTTTTCTATATATTTTTTAGTTGTCCAGCTAATTTTCTTTCTATTTTTAGTAGAGATGGGGTCTCGCTCTTGCTCAGGCTTGTCTTGAACTCCTGAACTCAAGTGATCCTCCCACCTCGGCCTCCCAGAGTGCTAGGATTACAGGCGTGAATTACCACGCCTGGCCAATTTGTAGGAATTCTTGATGATAATCCTTTGTTGGTTATGTACAATGCAAATTTCTTCTCCTAATTTGTAACTTGTCTATCTCTTTTTTGGGGGGGAGGGAGATTGATGAACAAAAGTTCTTAATTTTAAAATGGCCAGATTTATTTATTGTGTGTATATGCATGTGTGTCTCTGTTTAAGAAATACTTCTCTACCTCAAGGTTTAAATTATAAACTCTAGAAGATACCCTTAATAACTACTAAGACTTTAAAAACTTTGCTTTTGATGCTTGAGCCATCTGGAGTTAAATTGTATGTGTAAGGTAGGGATCCAATTTTGTATTTTTTCATATGGATAACCTTTATTTTCTAACTCTATTTATTGAACACCTGCCCCTTCCCAATTGATCTGACATGATCTCTGCGTGAATGCTGCCGTGGGTACGAAGAGGCAGCACTCAGAGTTTGTCTGCTGACTACACTCCTCGCAGCAGGTTGTGAGCAACACAGCTTCATGGCCACCAGAGTCCCATGTCACAGTTTGTGCAGGTTTGTTTCTGGGCTCTCCATTCTACTCCATTGGCCAACTTGTCTGTGCCTGTACCAATATCAAACCGTGTCTTTATAATAAGTCCTCATCCTGCTCTTCTTTGGGAGTGTCCTGGCTACTCTTAGTCCTTTACTCTTCCATATACAGTCAGGGGTTTCAAGCAGAGGAGTAACACCAGATCTGTATAGTAATGGGATAACTCGAGCAGTAGTATGGAGTATTGTGGGGATCAAAGCTTTCAGGCTGAGAGAGCTACTGGGACATAATTTCAATAGTCTAGGCAAGAGATGAGGTATATATTGAGTAGATTTAGGCAGTGGTAATGAGAAGAGACAAAAGGTTATGGATACAGGATGACAGGGCAGAAGGATGGGAGAAAGGGAAAGTAAGAGAACTCCTATGTTAATGGCTTAGCTGGCTGCCCAGATCATAGACCTTTCCCTGACTCAGGGAATGTGAGAGAAAGACCAGAGTGTAGGGAAAGTTAGTTTGCTTTGGTACTGGCTGATAGGGTATGTATTTGAAGCTGCCCAATGTATAAGTTGATATGGAAGTGTGGAGCTCACATAGAGGCCCAGGCAGGCCTTGGCAGTAATAAAACTCTAAGTGTAGTTAAGTCTCAGTATTAGAGAAAGTTTCCACTGGGCTGGGCATAAAAGAGAAGAGGGTTGAGAACCTTAGGGAACACCAACATGTAAGAAGTCAGAGGAAAAGGAACTACCTGAAAAAAAAATTGATAAAGAACAACCAAAAGGAAAGCATCGCACCCATCGGGATGGCTACAGTCCAAAAAGCAGAAAATAGCAAGTGTCGGCGAGGATGTGGGGAAATGAGACTCCTTGTGCACTGGTGGCAGGAATGTGAAATGATGCAGCTGCTGTGGGAACAAGTATGACAGTTCCTCAAAAAGTTAAAAATAATTAGCATATGATCCAGCAATTCCATTTCTAGATATATACCCAAAAGAATTGAAAGCAGGGTTGTAATGAGATATTTGTACACCAGTTGCTATAGTCTGAATGTGTCTTCCCAAAATTCTTATGTTGAAACCTAATCATCACGGTGATAGTATTAGATAGTGGAGCCTTTGGGAGGTGATTGGGTCATGAGTGGAGTCCTCATGAATGGGATCAGTGTCCTTACAAAGCGACCCCAGAGAGCTCTCCTTCCACCATGTGAAGACACAGCAAGAAGACACCATCTATGAACCTTCACCAGAATTTAATCATGCTGGTGCCTTTTTCTTGGACTTCTAGCCTCTAGAACCGTGAGAAATAAATGTCTGTTGTCTAAGAACTATCCAGTTTAATGTATTGTTATAGCAGCCTGAACAGACTAAGACACATATGTTCATAGCAGTATTATTTGCAACAGCTAAGAGACAGAAGCAACCCAAGTATCCAACAATGGCTGATGAATGGATAGACAAAATGTAGTAGATACATACAATGCAATATTATTCAGCTTTGAAAGAGAAGGAAATTCTGACTACCACATGGAGAAACTTTGAAGACATTATGCTAAGTGAAATAGGCCAGTCACAAAAGGACTAGTATTATATGATTCCACTTACATTGGGTACCTAGAATAGTCAAATTCATAGGCACAGAGAGTAGGATGGTGTTACCAGGGGATGGGGAGTTAGTGTCTAATGAGTATGGAGTTTCAGTTTTGCAAGATGAGAAAAAGTTCTGGAGATGAATAGTGCTGATGGCTGCACAACAATGTGAATATACTTAATGCCACCGAACTGTACACTTCAAATGATTAAAATGGTAAATTTTATGTTATGTATTATGTTACCACAATTTATTTATTTATTTATTTATTGAGGCAGAGTCTCACTTTGTTGCCCTGGCTAGAGTGAGTGCCGTGGCATTGGCCTAGCTCACAGCAGCCTCAAACTCCTGGGCTCAAGCGATCCTACTGCCTCAGCCTCCCAAGTTGCTGGGACTACAAGCATGCGCCACCATGCCCGGCTAATTTTTTCTATATATTTTTAGCTGTCCAATTAATTTCTTTCTATTTTTGGTAGAGATGGGGTCTCGCTCTTGCTCAGGCTGGTCTCAAACTCCTGAGCTCAAACCCACCTCGGCCTTCCAGAGTGCTAGGATTACAGGCGTGAGCCACCGCGCCCGGCCTGATATTGATAAATTTGACTAGGTAAAAAATTGTGTGGCAGAAAGCCCCATCAAAATCAAAGTCGAAAAACAATAAACAAACCGGAAGCGAGTATGTGCAACATGTATCATAGATAAAGGGCTAAAATTGTGAGTATACAAAGAAATCTTCAAAATCGATGAACAAAAGTCCAAATACCCAATAGAAAAATGGGGAGATCCATGAACAATTATCTATCTGTCTTTCTATCTCTCTATCATCTGTAAATGGCCCTTTAAGCTTCCAACCTTACATATAATTACAGAAATGCAAATTAAACCAACATCGGGATATCATTTCTCCCCATCAGATCACTAAAAATTAAAAAGTATGACAGTACATTCCATTGGCAAGTCTGTTGTTGCCCAACCACGTGCATGTGCCCACTGCCCAAGAATAAGCCAATATGCTGAGTCAGCAGGTTTATGGCTGAGAAAGAGTCTTTATTCTGCATAGTGCTAAGCGGGGACACAGGAGAAACTTCTCAAATAAGCCTCCTTGAGAACTTTGGAGACAGAGTTTTTAAGGATAGTTTGACAGACAAGGGATTAGGCAATTAGGTTTGTTAATTGGAGCAAAATTATAGGGGTGTAGAAATCATCTTCTTGTATTGCTCCAATCCCTGGGGTCACAATTCCAGTTGAGTCAGTTTCTTGGTATGGGTTGCTGCTCTGGGTGGGCCAATCCACTGGAATTTGGGGCCTGGAAGATATCTTAAAAACTTCCTTTAGGTTTTGAAAAGGTGATGTTATTGATGGAAAAAGTTAAGAAACTTTATGGACACCACCTATGGGGAGAAGTTAAGAATCTTTATGACCACCAGCTGTGTGGCTCCTGAGTGGCAATTATAGGGGGACAGTTACTAATTATTAACATTATTTTTAGCTAGATTTGTGCATTATTTTTAGCTAGGCCCTCATCACAGTTCTCGCCTTGCACCCCATTATTGAAGGGTGGTTTCAAGTCCATGGTTATATAAATAAATAATTGAATTCATTCATAGGGAGAAGAGAACACACTTTCTCACAGTAGAACGCCAATTAATAAATATAGAAGGAATGACGGAAATAGAAAATCACCATTTGGAAAGTATCACAGTAATAATTGTGTTAGGCAAGAATCATCAAAGGATTAGTGGGCAAAGTATGATGAGAAACAGGATTTTTACAGAGACTCAAATTCTCTCCCCACAACTATTAATTAATTACAAAAGGAAAAGTGGTAACTTTACAGTGGAGAAACCCAGCAGACCAAGCAATCAAAGTTAACATAACCAGTAATGAGACATATTTACATCATGTGCCTCCTAATGGGATGCAGCGAAAGGGCATTTATTCTGTGGTTTTCTTTTCTGAAATGCATAACCTATATTTAATCATGAGAAAACATCAGACAAACCCAAACTGACAGTCATTCTGCAAAATAGCCATTATTTTCCAAAAGTATCAAGGTCATGAGAAACAGACAGATCGATGAACTGTCCCAGACTAGAGGAGACCAGGGAAATGTCACAACTAAATGTGGGATCCTGATTGAATTTTGGACCAGAAAACAAGCTATAGTGGGGCAATTGACAAGTTTTGCAAGGTCTGTAAAATTAGTCAGTAGCGTCATATCAGTGTTAATTTCCTGGGTTTGATAATTGTATGTGATTACCAGATGTTAACATTTTGGGAAGCTGGGGGGCAGGTATATGGGAATTCTTGTACTATCTTTGCAACTTTTTTGTAAGTCTGAGATTATTTCAAAATAAAAAGTTAAAATATGAAGAAAGAATAAACATATATTGCTTTATATAATAAGAGAAAATTGCTCCTTAAGGAGAGAATTGAAAAAAAGAAAAAAAACCCTGATTTTTTTATTGTGAAAATAGGCCAAAATAGAAATAAACCTCCAACATTGAAAAGTAAAATCTCCTTTACCTTCACCCTCATCCCCAGTTCCATGCCCCAGAGAAGTAACCACTGTTACCATTTTTTGTTTATCCTTCCAGAAGTTTTTGCTTTATATAAAAGCATGTGGTGTGTGTGTGCCACTTTTAGCCACACACACACACACATGCACACACACAGATGAGATCACATTATTGATGCTATTCTGCTTCTAATTTTTTTCACTGAACAGTATATTTTGGCTACATATTAGCCCACAGATCCATTGATGGACCTCTTTCTTTCATCATTTGGTTGAATCTTTTTTTTTTTTTTTTTTTTTTTTTTTAGACAGAGTCTCACTCGCTTGCCTG